>NW_019379958.1:232671-246465 GCF_000648655.2 Copidosoma floridanum
ACGGGCTTGTTTGCGAGCTTGTGCGCCGACTGATTGTCGTTCAGCAAGGTAATGTTGCCGAGGTCTGGTCGCTTCAGCTCTCGCACGAACTGCGAGAGAAAGATGGCCTCTAGGAGGTTCTGAAAAAACATTTTCTCACAAAACATTAATTCTTTTTTTTATTAATGACAGAAAAAGTTATTTCTACGGCTTCGACTGAAATAGATTCGATTTTAGTACTTCAAGAAACGATTAGTTATAGAACATTTTGATATTTTGATTACCATAAAATATGACCAGCATTAAAAGTTTTTTTTATGAATATCAATCTGATAAAATAATACTACATAAAGTATAGATGTAATTATTTAAGATAAAGTTAACGATGTTTTGTGGTCCAGATGGTACATCTCTCAACGTTTCCTTTAGCATGTCTGGGTAAGACCAGTAACACTTAAAATAAATATAAAGGTAATAAACATATTATGATATGTTTACATTGTAAACATCATACTGACTGTTAAAAACTAAACAAAATCTAAAGAATTGCTATACATTTATATTAATCTATAAACTGTATAGAATTGAAAAAATTCAATTGTTATNGCCCCCTTTACCGCGCACCTCCTCTTGCACTCTACAAACTTGAAACTGTAGGACTGTAATTGATTATATTTTTGTAAAGTGCCTGGCAAAGCTTGGTTTTTTTTTGTCGAGAATCTTCCTTTTGTACCAAGGTATTTATGAAAACGTTTTTTTTTATTCCAATACATTTATAATATACCTAAATTTCAATTAAAAGGCAAACCTAACCTTGCTCTCTCATGAAAGACCGTGTTAAACTGTCAATATTTAATAATTTTTTTCTCGAAAATTTCCCCTGGTAAAAAATCTGAAAAAATTCATTTGCACTTCTAACATGCTTGAATATAGCATACATTTTTTTGGCACATTTCTCCATTTTAAGTTTTCCCCCAAACCTCCGTAAACTAAAAGACCCTTTACTCAAGTTACCATAGAAGTTTGGCAGGCGAAGTGTCCAGGTGGTTCAGCCCCACTTATATCTTTCCATAGCATAAAGTTATTTTTAGGTTCATGTCTTTTACCCACCCTGCCAGACTCTCATCGTTCCACGCCGCTCCGTGCCACCTCACGCTGCCCCACCAACCCATCACACAAAATCCCGTAAGATTTTGTTTGTTTCTATGTGATTGAAGAAAAAAAAATTAGTAATAATAACAATACAGAAGTTGTCCTGACTCCTTTCACGCCATGAGTCAACATAACTTATTAATTTTTTTTCATAAAATTGCCGACAAAGTAAAAGACAATATTTAGTTTCAAAAATTTGGTACTATTTTCATACATTCGAGATAGTTTTGTGTGTACAAAAGCATCCAACTTTTTAGTTGAAACAAAACTTATTTAGAAACGAAAATAATCATAGCGTAATATGTTAGTGGGGGGAGGGGGTTCGCGCCAGGAGCTGTGCCCCGTACCACATAGTCTCACACTGCTCCGCACCCCACCAAATTGAGTCTCTCATCTCTTAAAATCTTTAATGCTACTTCATTTCCTTAAAATTCGATTAAAGATCAGCAAGTTTGTTTTTTCAAACTGACTTACTACATTGTTGTTAAGATAAAAAAAATTATGAAACTTCTATTTGATCTACATCATAAGGCATTCGTTATGTATTTATCAGTAAATTTTCCCACTACCAAGGAGGTACTACTGTGGAGCGTTAAGAGTTTTTTACGGAACTCTTTGCTATGTTTAAAGAAAAAAGGTATGCAAAGCTTCGTTTATTTCGATAACTTTGAATCAATCCAAATTTAATTTTATAAAACTGTTCTTCATTTTTTGTGTTGAATGTTAATACTACTAGAAAATACTGAGTAATTTTATCAATAAAAATTATTATTAAATGTTACAATACTTTTTGATTGTATAAAAAAACTCTAACAATGCAAAAAAACTTTTAATGGATTAGCGAATCTCAACAATAACATTTTTTTTCTGAGAAAAAAAGGTCATAG
Organism: Copidosoma floridanum; assembly: GCF_000648655.2. The sequence continues at coordinate 234,690 of NW_019379958.1, forward strand.
AATGAAATTTTTTCTCTAAAATAACCATAAGCTTTCATGATTTTACCACTTTATATTTTTTCCGAAAAAAAAATTTAGTATTTAAATAAGTATAATGATTCGATGAGACTTATATTAAAAGTTTAGTTTTCTTGGTATAAAAATTTGACATACTTAAATTTTCGATTAACATAACGATTGCTCTAACTTTCAACTTCAGTTCTTGAGGTAAAAGCCCTTCATTTATGTTACAAAAATTCTCTAATGGAAAATTTAAATGTATATTATCACCTGTTTGATCTATAAACCTTTATGAGTAGCATAATCTATGCCATAATACGTTACTAAAATACCAGAAATTTCATTTAGAGTTTAAGTATTCAAATATAAAGTATACCCTTTCTGAGCTGTTAAAATAACGCTATTAATCATATTATTGTGGTCATACATTTTTGAGCAATCATTATTTGTTAGAAATTCTCTAGTATTTCAAACGCACTATTTGTCCCTTTTATAATTTTCAATAGTAATGATATAAAATTAAAAATTTTAGTCCATCCATTTGTTATTAATATTGTTAGGGGTAAATGAGCCGGGACGCGTAATGAAAAGTAAAATAGCTTTATTTAAAGAACACACATGTTACATAGGTCGTCACCATTGGACGGTAGACACCAGACTGACTGCGATAGCAGAGCCACACAGGGGCTTCGGTTAAACACACACACGATCATAGATACATGTTGCATGCGCTGTTAGAAACTAAATTAAACATACTAAGATTGCGCGCTAATAATATTGGAAATCTAACACACCCCCGCAATAGAAAAGGTGCGAAACAAAAAACAAGTTATATAAGACACCAAAAAAATTCAAAACGCGAGCAAAAATCGGAATTACAACACTCCAAGCTCCAACGTACATTTCTCATGTTTCGGAAAGGTCAGAGCTTTGGTCAAGACGTCCGCCGTCATCTCCTCGGTGGGCAGGTACTGAATTTTAATCGGGTGATTCTGGATCGCTTCTCTGATAAAGTGATGCCTTATGTCGATGTGCTTGGATCTCCTCTGGTGTACGGGGTTGTTTGCGAGCTTGTGCGCCGACTGATTGTCGTTCAGCAAGGTAATGTTGCCGAGGTCTGGTCGCTTCAGCTCTCGCACGAACTGCGAGAGAAAGATGGCCTCCTTGGACGCCTCCGTCAGACACATGTACTCTGCCTCTGTGGAGGATAAGGCAACCGTCTTTTGCTTTCGAGAGCACCATGAAATCGCCCCTCCAGACATGATGAACGCGTACCCCGAGTACAATCGACGGTCGACGATGCATCCACCCCAATCGGCATCGGCGAAGGCGATTGTTTCTCCCTTTCCTTTAGAGTACGTCAGTTTTCTGTCCATTGTCCCCTTCAGGTAGCGTAAGATGCGTTTAGCGGCGGTCCAGTGAGGTGGTCCATGGCAGTGATTAGACTGACTGAGCATGCTGACGGCGTACGATATATCGGGTCTCGTAGCAATAGCCAGATACATCAGCGCTCCAACCAGTTCTCTGAATGGGTACGAATTATTGGCATCGGTGGGTTTCTCGGCGATGAGGTTCTCGCACAAAGACACAGGAGTTCTCGCAGGCTTGCAGTCTGACATCCGGAATTTGCTCAAGAGGTCGACGATGAAGCTACGTTGGGACAGGGTGATCTGATTACCTGATTGTTTGATATTTATCCCCAGGCAGTAATTTATCCCTCCGAGATCCTTAAGCTCGAAGTGACGAGACAGGTCCACCTTGATTTCTGCGACCCTCTTTTCGTTGTTGGATGCGACGATGATGTCGTCTACGTATACGAGCAGATAGGTAATCCCCTCAGTTCTGCTGTCGGTGTACACACAAGGATCCGAGTTTGTCGGGCGTAGTTCCATCCTTCGAAGTGTCTGGTCCAGCTTTTTGTGCCATTGACGACCAGCTTGGCGTAGCCCGTAAATGGCTTTCTTGAGCTTGCAGGTCCTCTTGCCCGATTTGAAATCAAGCAGCATTGAGGCGGCCTTCCGAGCCAGTTCCGGGTCCTCCTCCGTCTTCACGATTTTCTGGAGCATTTCAGGTAGCAGCTCCGGTGCCTTCATCAACAGTGTGGTGTCCATCTCCCCGTTTAGGTAGGCTGTGGCAACGTCGAACTGTGTGACAGTTAGGCCACTCTCGACAGAGAGCGACAGCAGCGGACGGAGGGACTCTAATCTGGCTACGAGGGCAAATGTATCAGTGAAATCCACTCCAGGGATCTGCGAGAAGCCCTGAGCGACCACCCTGGCCTTCCTGCGAACGAGCACTCCGTCCGGTCTGTACTTGTCCCGAAGGACGATTCGACTTCCCACTATTTTGCTGTTGATGGGCGGGCTGATGAGCTCCCAGGTGTCATTAGTGATAAGGCTTCTTGTCTCCTGATAGATCGCCTCGAGCCACTCCGTACTGTTTGGTCCGCTCAATGCGCTCCGCAGGGGGACTTTGGAAGCCACCATGGCCGTGTATCCGTTCTTCGGATCCTCGGGGTCATTTTGTTCCTCTCCGAGTGACTTGCCTTGTTGGACGATAACCTCGAACGCACGGCGTATCACTTCGCTATCGCTGACCTCGGTGGGCCCGTTTCGGAGAGTGTATCCTCAAAGGTGGCGTTTTCCTCGGACGCGTTGGAGTCCGGGAGTCGTCCAATCTGGCCGGCATCGTCTTTTGAGAATCCGAGAAACGGTTGTTCATCCGGGTCGTCCTGGCCCAGCACCGGGTTTGTCTCGCCTCGGGGTTTGTTGCTCCGGGGCGAAAGTAGGACGTCCTGAGAATCGGGATTGCTCTCGGTTTCCTCGTTCGTTGCCTCGGCGTTCGTGATGGAATCCGGTAGGAATTTGACGTCACGGGAGGTGCACATTTTTCGCTCGTTCAAAAGCCAGATGCGATACGTGTGCGCTGTCCCAGTGTACCCTACGAAAACGCCTGGCGCACTCCTTGGGTCAAATTTTCTTTTGGTGGGAGTTTTGTCCAATGACTAAACCTTGGCGCCGAATGGTCGCAGGTGCGTGATGTCAGGGCGCTTTCCTGTCCAGAGCTGGTGTGGCGTACCGTGACTGATTCCCTTGGTTGGGCATCGATTTCGTGTGTAGTTTGCCGTCGCAATGGCTTCTGCCCAGAAACTACGTGGCAGCCCGGATTCGAGCAACATGCAGCGAGCCATATCGACGAGCGTTCTATTTTTTTGCTAGGCCACTCCGTTCTGTTGTGGCGTGTGTGGGACGGTTGGTCTGTGCACTATACCGCAATCCGTCATGATCTGCAAGAGCCTGTTGTTGACGTATTCACGTCCGTTGTCAGATTGAACAGCCTTGATTTTCATGCCCGTGAGATTTTCCACCTGATTTTTGTATTCCAAAAATTTATCGGTCACGTCGCTCTTGTTCTTGAGAAAGTAGACTTGGCACCATCGACTCTTGTCGTCGATGAAGGTGACAAAGTAACGTGCGCCGTCCAGGGACGTATCTCTCATGGGCCCACACACGTCGGTGTGCACGAGTTCGAGCAGCTCACTTGCAGAACTTTGACGATTTGGGAACGCCTGGCCGGTCATCATTTCTGCTAGACAAACTTCGCACGGATTTGCGTCTTTCGGAGGTGTGAAATTGAGACCGTCGACGGAGTTGTTCTGCAACATCGACAGCATGTCTCCTCCGTTGAGGTGTCCAAGTCGTTTGTGCCAGGTGGCAAACGTTACGTGTGGCACCGCGACAGCACATGTTTCGAGGTTAGCGTCGATGCGAAATAAATCTCCGACTCTGTCAGCAACGAGGCGCGTCGTTCCACTTGAGTCCCTTACTTCCCTTTTTAAAAACAACCTCGCAGTTTTTGTCAACGAGTTTTGCAACCGATATGAGGTTAGATCGCAGGTTGGGGACCTAAAGGGCGTCTTTGAAGGTTACAGTGTCACAGGACTTGCCTTTTGTCTTGATTGTGACATCACCTTTGGCCTCGATCGCGGTTGTATCGTTGCTGGCCAGCCGTAGCTTGTCGTTGACCGCCTTAGACTGGATGAAGGCTTCTTTGTTGTTGTACAAGTGCGATGTACAGCCGCTGTCCAAGAACCAAGAGGCTTCGGCATGTTTGGGCCGAGAAAAGGCTGCGAAGCATATATTTGCCTTTTCGGCTTCGGCTTGTTTTGCTTGAGCCTTTTTTTTGCGACATTCTATTTCCTCATGCCCCAACTTCTTGCAGAAGTTGCATTTGGGTTTGGACTTGTTCTTGTTCTGCTTATTTGCGTCTGCGCCGGATTTTTCCGAATTTTTGTTTTTCAACCGTTGTTTCGAGTGAGCAAACATGGCGTTGGAGTCGATGTCTGTCTGCTGCCTGGCGTTGTGCTCCTCTATGATTTTAACCTTGAGAGTTTCCGCACTGGGCAGTGTGTCGCGTGACTCTATTGCGCACCGAAAATTCTCGAAGCTGCTGGGTAAACTGTATAGGAGCATGACGGTTAGTAGGTCGCCGTTTACTTGTACTTTCATGGCCTCCAACTTGTCTACCGCATCGAAGAATCCGTTGAGGTGCTCAATGAGATCTCCACCATCTTGCATCCGAGACTGGGTGAGCCGCTTGAGTAGTGTGGCTTTTCGGGCGGGGCCCTTCGACGCATAGACGGCCTCGAGTCTGGTCCATACTTCTCTGGATGTTACACATCCTCTCGTGTGTTGTAGCTCTGATGGCTTTATTGAGAGGATGATGTCGGATTTTGCGATCCTATCCTCGGACAACCATTTTTGGCGGGCTTGCTCGGAGCTTCTTAGAGTCTCGCCTGTGCCCTGCGCTTTTACCTCGGGAGATTCGCCCGACACGTACTTCCATGTGTCGTTTTTGATGAGTAGTGCTTCCATGTGTAATTTCCATGTATCGTAGTTGTCTCTGTTGAGCAGCTCAAATCGGGCCATGTGTGAAGTGCTGGCACCCGCCATCTTTTTTTGCGTCTTTTCGGCTCTTCGTGTTTAGCGTTTAACTAGGCCCATAACCTATTAGGGGTAAATGAGTTGGGACGCGTAATGAAAAGTAAAATAGCTTTATTCAAAGAATACACATGTTACATAGGTCGTCACCGATGGATGGTAGACACCAGACTGACTGCGATAGCAGAGCCACACAGGGGCTTCGGTTAAACACACACACGATCATAGATACATGTTGCATGCGCTGTTAGAAACTAAATTAAACATACTAAGATTGCGCGCTATTAATATTGGAAATCTAACAAATATAAATACTTTAAAATGAGTCTTTGGATGTAAACATTTAATAGTTTCTTTAATTATTGCTGTTTCGTAACGAATTTTAATAACAGGAAGAATTTATCTGAAATCGCCACATAAAATTATCATCTTAGCACTAAATAATAATTTATTGTTACATAAGTTTTGTAAAGTTGTGCATTCTATTTTCAATGTTTTTTTCAGAATCATAGATGCTTCAGTCCAAATAATTCTATCTAATGTCCGTAATTTTATTTCATCAGATTCATTATCTAAATAATAAATTTCAATAGTACTCAAATCTTAATACAATCTAAACATTCCATGACTTGTTATTCCTTTTGATAATAATACTAAAGATATACCTGTGCAATCTACAAATAAAACTTTTTTTTAATTGATAAAAAAAAAGTGATCAAGTGTCTGGTATAAATACATTTTACCAGGACCTCCTGGTCTATCGATAAAGTATGTTGTCTTTTTCTGTCATCGATTTTTGAAATACTTCTTTTTGACCTTTATGTAATGTCAGGAACAGTAAGTTTAATTTTTTACCATGAAATTTTATAGTTTTCTTATTTATTTTAGAATTTAATACAAAAATGTCACTTGTAAGATCTCGTAAACTACAATCTTTACAATACCTGTCATCTTCCTTCATTTATAATTATTAAAGTCTTATTTTCCTTATCTGCAATAAAATCTTCCCTAAGATAATTTTTTAATAAATTCTTAGTTGTAAGACTCTCTCAATTTTCGGGCAGAATAAATAACGCAAAACATTCTCTTAATGAGAAAGGTAGCATGACAACGCAAGCATCTTAGAAAACTTCGATCACTTAAGAATCATGTTGAAATAATTCTAAGCCGATTGCTGCTTCTTTAAATGAATTATGCAGTATGTCATCATAGAATCTTAAATATAAGAATGGAGTCGTATCATATACTTTTTTTTAAATAAAAAAAAAAAGTTCTTGATTTCTTGGTAATACAACACTGAAACGACCAATTATCCTGTAATACCCCTTTATCTTCAAGCCTTTATCTGTCAGTGAATGTCACTTTCGGACGTTCATCACACATAGGTTTTTGTGAAAGATAGTGTTAAAATATTTAACTTGTATTTATTGTAGCATAAGTAATACCAACAAAAAATTGTAGATAATTTCATTAAACCGTTTTTCATACGTTTAATTGAAAGAAAAAAATCTAATCTTATGGAAGAATCACATAAAGTTACATTTATAAGGAAATGATGTGTAAAAATTTTACATTTTTTTGTGTGATATATAACTATAAAATCGACTATTTGAAATTTTAATGGATCCGCAAGTAGTTATAATAATAAAACATGAAAGAAGGAGACAAGTATGCATAAAAGCTTATGCATAGGTATATCCGTATGATGAAAGTAATTGTCAGCGTTGCTACATATTTGTGCTCCTCTCACCTATCTGAAGATCTTATTCACCCTGCTATCTGTTATGATCGTCATGAAGAAAATAAGTCATGGTAGTTACGAGTAAAAAGTTGTAAAAAAATAAAGATTATTATAAGAATGTAAGAGAGATCAACTGATGTATCAATAGAACTTTGTTTGAATAAACAGTTAATAAAAAAAGATAGAAGAAAACTATAAAAACACGTGAGTTCCAAATTATCAGGTAAAAGCATAGCTCTTGTCATCATTAATGAAACTTCAAGTAATAAATGAGAATAAAATCAACGGAAATAGTAATAAAAAATTATAAAAATTAAAAAATCGAAGCAACTCTTGGAAAAGTATATACGTTGTGATCCACGGTAAAAAGTTATTTCTTGTTTCGTTTGTAACAAATCTAGTGGCTTTGGAAATAAGAAATTTTTAAAGTATTTTTCAATTTAATTTTTATTTAAAAATATGTATACAAAGGTCTTAATACATGAGTTCGAAAATAACTTATAAAAGCATGGCTTTTGTGATTAAAAATTCAGTTATACGTAGTTACTAAAATGAAATAAGAATCTACGATAAAAAGTTATATTCGAAATATTATAATTTAAGAGATACGTTCAGTGTACTTTGAATAATTTTTTATAGGACGTGGAAAAAAGAGGTTACGTTAGTCAGTAAAAGAGTAAGTTCTATATATTTTTGTACTGTAAAAATGTAGATTTTTAAAGAATAGTAACTTATAAGAACAAGGATTCTTTCAATAAACTTTTTTTTTCATCTATTTTTCCACATTGCTCAGGAGGAAAATAGATGGACTTTATGCATACAAATAATTACTAACCATTTAATTTATACAACTAAGAGTACAATAAAAAATCAATTCATATTAATTGCATTTAAATTTATTAATAAGTATAAATTTCTTGGTGCGCTCAGTTTTTTTTTTGTTAGCGTTTATGATAAACTATGCGTAAAATGTTAATTTTTACGTATACGTATTATATTACTAGCGGCCCCCCGTCTCGGCTTCGACCGAGACTTACTAAATAGAACACCGTAGTGTGTTGACATGTAATGTGAAACGTTTTCAGTTAGAAATTTTACATATATTCCTGACACTTCTCAGAACAAAAATCTTCTTACTTAAAACATATTTGTTCGCAATTTATACAGTTCATTTGGTCAAACAATAAGCTGTAAAAATTAAAAAAAGTATAATCATGCTGAAAAGTACCGTGCGTTCCTTATGCCATAAAATAATCGTTAGCCATAAGGAGCGGTTGAATTGCAGTTTCTTCCATGTAATTTACGAAAAGGGCTATTTTTTAAAGATGTTACGATTTTAAACTCCGAAAAATATATATTAAAAAAAAATTTTTTTTCTCTTATCTCACAACTTTATTACCAGAGCAACAAAATCCTGGAGCTTAATCTCTACATTTTTTATTGCCACAAAAATACAAACATATTTTCTTCTTATTTAAGAACCTGAATTTAGATCTTGAAAGATTTAAGAGATTTCTGTAAGGGTAAAATGAAAAGCTGATCTCTCAAGTAAAGGATTCCTAATTTGTCGATTTTAAGGCTGCTGTTCCAATCTCAATAAATTTTCTGCGTCAGTTTCTTGACGCCTAAAATTGTATTCATTAAATACGTTTGAAGTTTTCCTTCCAATGCACCCTCTTGCGACTTTTGTGACCCCTGAAGGCTATTTTATGTCAACTTTGTTAGGTTCTCATATATTTGTTGGCAAGGTAGTTCGACGTCCGATTGCCTTAAAAAAAACCGGTGAGCTTCTTAAGTGAACTCTTTCTTGACTAAAGTTTACAGCAATTGTGACTGCCTGGATACCTCAGGGTGATCTTCTCTGGCCTGCTGTTGAAGATCCAGACTGATTGGGAAAAAAATTATAAAGTCTGAAGCTTTGTGGCTAGTTGTGCTCTTTCCCAACGTCTCCTGGTATAATGTCAAAGACGTTGGTGTCTAAAGCACCTTTTTTTTGTAGACTCAGTTGTTTTGATGATCTAAGGTGGAGAGGTTAGTAGAAATTGGTTCGTGATGCTTGCCCGTTGGAGACTCCCGTTGGGTCAATTATTTTTTTCCTTCATAGCTGTTAGGTTCGCCCAGCGCAGATCTTGGAGAGGATCGGTGATTCCTGGTTGAATGCTTAGAGTCGAGGGGGTACTATAGAGTCGTTGGTCACTGGGGTTGCTTTAAGTCGACGAATAATGTTTCTGGAAATGGTAGTTAAAATGTATTTGTTGGCAAAATAGTTTAAACTTAGGTGGCCCTCAAATGAACTGATGAGATTGAAGATTAAGTAATGAACGTAAATACTTATATTGGCCCTGAAAAAGGCCAATGGTGAAATTTCTAGTTATTCCTTATTATTATTATTCCTGATGATGGAGAGCCATCTGTTGGTAGCTTGACTCTTACCCTTGAAGTCTGTGTACGGAGACCGTACATGAGAGATATACGCCGCTGACCAAAATATATCTCGTCTTCAGGTCGTTCACCGGATAACCAACTGCTCATCGTTAGTCGGAAAAGTGGGCCTGGAGAATACCTTCTCTGTAGGTATCCCGTTGAAAGGATCACTAAGAAGTTGGCAATTGTGGCTGCCCGTACTCTTTAGGGCTGTCTTCCCTGCCTTACATTTGTAGTGAGAAAATTCTCTGACGGCACCAGGCCAGATTGTGGTGCACTGTGGTACGGCCACACAACTCTGAAGTGTTTAAACAGGATGTGCTGGCTATGCACGTCTCCTGGTATTCCGCTGGAGACGTCATCGGTTACAATAAATTTTTAATTGGCGGCACTCGTCAATCCTGGCGGGTCAGGGTGAAAGGAGACCTAGATCACTTGTCAGCGTCATTGGGAACCGGGATACCCAGCTGCACGACTATTACCTACATGCTCGGTGCTGCTTGGTGAACTGCCAGTAGACGATTTCAGAAGTATCCGCGATGCTTCGGCCTATCATAACCACACTTATTTAATGATGTTGCAGGTAGTTTCGATTTTATGTCGACGCCACCTAGCAGATCCTACTGAACTAAAGTGAAAAGCTGGCGTATTTTTGCAAAACTTTGAGCTTATTTATTGCTATTGTAATTAAATTTTTCAAGATAAAAATCATACTAAAAACATCCAGGAAGTGTTAAGAATTGGTATGCAAAATTTCCGCAAAATCGGTTTAGTAGTTTTCGCGGTTAGCGATTACAACGGTTTTAGCGACTTTGCTTTATATATTAGTAAGATTTTGTATATGTGTGAATAAAACCAATACATACATAAATTTAAATGACATTTATTTTATTATTAAAACCAACCGTGAATGTTTTGCATTAGGACGACTTATTTTATGAGTCAACTTATAAAGCCCTATTAAATCACGAAGACGTAGGTCTATTCCTATTCTGATTTAAATTAATGTTGAAACTGGTACAATAGATAAACGCAATTTACATTTATGATATGTTTTATAAGGTAGTTAATTTTGTCCATACATATAAGAATATTCAAATCGTATTGTTATTATTAAATACATTATAACTTATACTAAAAAATTTTTTCCAAACTATATTTTCGATATATAAAATGTTTTCTCTATTAATTTAAACGAAACTTTTATTTTTGTTCTTGCATCTCGATAAAGCCACGTACAGTTGATCATGAAAAAATGCAATTTTTTAAGAATAATCCTACATTCTCAAAACTTTGATCTTAAGACTTGTTTATAGTCATAGCAAATGCTACAACTTACAACTTACAACTAATGGGAATTGTTTTATGTGTAAAATGAAAGGTTATAATAAAGTATTTTTAGGATTTTGTGTTATTTTTTGAATAAAAAATTTATTACCAATTTTTTCTTCCATAACTATTTAGCCTCCTACCTCATACTTCAACAATTTCGTTATTCGCAATCATGTACCGTTACATAAGCTGTCTGATATACAAAAATTTTGAATTAACGCTACTATTGTACCTTTTTTGAATTCAAGTTCATGAGGTGGCAAGCCTTCACGAATATTGTTTAACATTCTTACAGAAAAATTTACATTAACATTATCATCTGAATTATTAACACCTTTATAGGCTGCATTGTCGATGCTGTGTGCCAAATACAGCATGTCGATCTAATAGTATTTCCTTTGTTATTTCCAGTCGAAGATATAGAATGGAGTACATACGATGGACAAAAATTTTTAACTAGAACAAAAAATCTTACGTTGCTTCAATATTACTTATATCGAACTTCTTATCGACCAAATAGTAAAATTTTTAGTCCCATACCTTATGCTGGAAGATTAACTTAACAATTTTTTTGCATGCATATATAATAATAGAAAACAATAGAATAAACTTCCTCCGCAATAACCAAGAACTTGTAAGAATTGAATGTTATTAAGGTTCAATAGATCACGTAATGCGTAGTGCCTCAAATAACTTTAAGGATTTTGAAAACAATAAAGTTGGAAATACGTTCATTTTAACTTTTTTAACCATTGAATTTAAAAAAAGAGGATTATCTCATTTTCATGTTATTACAACTTTGCATCTAAACAATAAATTATTTACTACTACAAACATAGATAAATATATTTAAGCGGAAATTCCAGTTTATTAAAAAAAACAAAGATTAGTTATGAATACATGCTTTACGAACCTAATGGTAAAGATAGTCCATGTCTTACCAGTCATCAAAAAATTAGTAGAAAAAAAGTTTCTGAAAAAGTGCACTAATTATACTTTTTTTACGAAAAATAGATACCTACATTACAAAAAAAGTAACAATAGATGTAATAATAACATATATAGAACTAAAAATAGTAATTAAAAAATTTTTAGTTGATTATTCAATAGTAGAACCAGTACCTCTGTGATTTTTTACATGTACTTTTTCACCACGCAATGCTCCTCGAGGAGGGTTTAGGCGACCTCCTCGCAGCAAAATTGCCTAATTTCCCCCTACCCCCCTCCTGTAATGGGAGGCCTCCCATCCCTTTCTTTGTCCCTTTCCCAAGTACTAAGTGCCCGTAGTAGTGCCATTTATAGGAGCCGGACGTAGAGCTCCATAATATATATATAAAAA
>NW_019379958.1:246511-303175 GCF_000648655.2 Copidosoma floridanum
AAAAAAAAAAAAAAAATAGTAGAACCATACAATCCATTTTTAAACAAAATATAATTGACACATTTATGTTGAGTATAGTGCATCTATTTAAAGTATAAGGTATATTTTTGATTATGTTCATGAAAGAGGAGATAGAGCATTATGTAACATAACAAAAACAGATACGATTGATAAAAAATACGATGTAGAAATTTTTCATGAAATATTAGAGTATGTAGATGGCCACTATTTCAGCCACATAAAAGCAGCATGGCGATTGCAAGAATGCCCTTCCTGTTGACGTAGTCATTACGTATTTAATTTAACAGCACATATTACAAATATATGAAAAATAAATTTTCAAGAAAATAATATGTTCAAAGCAATAGAAAACTCTGAAATTAAATTAACGTGGTTTAAATTAAATAAAAAAGATAGTTGCGCGACGAAATTAGATCCGTAAATATTTTCGAATATTGCTGTTTCAATTTTACAGTAAAAACTTGGGTTAGAAAAAAAAGAGTTCGATGTAATTTAACAGTAGGGCTACTAAATATAGTACCACCTAAGGTGTCTGAGCGGTTTTTTTTTTAATTTATTTTAAATCAGATGAGTGGAGCTAAATCTTTTAAAAGTTTAAAAGCAGTTGATAACATAAATCACAGTACGTTTAGATATACTGTTATTGGTTAAGGTTATGTTAAACACGACTCTAAAATATATAAAATATTTAAAGAAGCTTGTAACGTTATGCTGCGATATTAACTGAGAAAACTTTTTGCATGGTTTTTAATATCTGAAGACGATTGTGGTAAGTCTATTAGGAAATCACTCCAAAAATTTTTTATTGAGGGTTTAAAAGCCGATAAATAAAGTAAAGCTTTATTACACTTACATGAAATCTTTAAATTTGAAGAAAATTCATGTGAAAATTATGGATTACCAAAACCAAATGAAACAGTAAAATCTAAAAGTATTGAGGACAATAAAACTGTAATTGATTTAGAAACACATTTTAAGGATTGATTTTCTAACCTTAATAGTGTTAAAAAATAATTTTTAATAGAAATATTAACACTGACACAAATATATATTTTATTAATGGTCCAGGAGGTTCTGTAAAAATAAATTTATACAAAATATTTTTTGTTTTTTTTGTTTTTTTGTTTTGTTAGAATAAGAGTTTATATATAGCGCCATCTGTACACGTATATATGTACTATGCACACGCGAGCCTCGATGCTGCGCATCAGGCCAGTTCAGTTGATCGCTAATCTCTAGCCAGTAAAGACTTATTTGTAACAACAGTTTGTAACGACGGTATAAAGACAGTTTAACCTAAATAATAATAATTCTGATTTTTCTACGAAGTGTTTAGTGTTTTTTCCTTCTTGTTATCCTTCCTGGCTTTTTTCTAAATCCTGAGAGCCTCGCGCAGTAGACTTAAAACGTCAATAGGTTATGGGCCCAGCACGCTTCCACTACGCGGGGCTTTCTTTGTGATAAGGGACTTGCGCCGGGATTGACGCGTTTTTGTTTTCCATCTAGCAACTGCTAAAATGAGTGAAAGTGAAGACAGCAGCGTGCCAGTAAATGAGATCGGGGTCGAGGCAGAGGTGCCAGTGAATAAGATCGGGGTCGAGGTAGAGGTGCCAGTGAATGACGGCGAGACGTCGGCCAACGACAGCGAGGTGGCCCCACCTGGGTTAGAAGGTGCGGCAGAAGGCGTGGAGGAGGCACGAGCTGTGTCACCGCTCGAAGAGGAGACGAGGATGCAAGGACAGGAGGAAAGAGGCAGGACTATGAAGGACGCAGCATGCCAAGGTAATAGTGAGTCCTGTGTTGTAATTGTGTTAAGGGGCAGTCATTTTTCGTGCTTGAAGTTCGTTGCCTTTTGGATGGGCCTAGCCCCGGAAAAGGAGGTGAGCGAGCGCACGGACGGATTGGCGGCGCTGTCCGTGGTTGCTGTCGCGGGCGGCCGAGGCGCCGGGCTGGGACCGGGGACGCCTAGCCACACCTGTGTGCCAGAACGCCGTCACTGCAGCGCAATCATGGCGGTCGGCTCGTTTCCTTCCTCTTTGTAGTCCCGTAGTGCGCGCGCATGTGTTGTGTTCACATATGTGTGTGCATGTACGAGCAGCTCATGTGCCATCTTTTCTTCCTTTAATTATATCCCAACGTGCTGGACTGTATGTGTTCTACGGTTTACGTGTGCGTGGGGAAGGGGCGGCCCAACCTGCCTGCTCTTCGCGCGCAAAGTGGTCACGTGTGCTGTGTGCGTGAACAACTGTGTCTCGTTGTTTACGCACGCTTGTACATTTCCATTTGTATTCCTTCTTGGAACTTCACAGGTAAACTTATGTAATGTCGGCTTTATTTTAGATGAGGATGTGATCGACGCGTACATGCGACTTTTGCAACTTGGTGCGGATATTTGCGGAGAAGATCTCGTAAGAGATTTATTTGTGAGATTAAAAAACGGATTGATTATGTTTGCGAATAAGAAAGAATCGATCGCAGCTATCTCAAAGGGTAACTTAAAGCCCTCAGAGTTTGACAAAATATCACGGACAATTAGAAACTCTGGCGGCGTTGTATCTCTGTCTGCAAAAAGGACTGAAAATTCTTGAACGCGCTTGATTTCTCACCCGGGTATTCAGAGAAAGCACTGTTTAAAATGACTGAACTTCTGACTGATAAAAGGACGGACGATGAGAGTGTTGACGAAATGCATTTCGATAATTATCGTGACAGAGTTCTAAAAGAGAAATCAGCGAGTTTAACTATCTCGGGAAAGCCGAAAATAATAAAGAATGAAAATGTTAATTTTAAATACGACAGAGACAAAGATAAACTGGTTACTCAAAGACAAGTTATCAATAACTACTCAAGACAGGCAATTGATAAAAATGAGCTTTTAGTTAGAAGGAGTGCGGCTGCGGAATAAAAGGACAGCCTGAGACGTCGGATAGGCTGGCTTGAAGAACGGCAGAGGGCGGAGCACCAGAGTGCTGTACAGACCACGACCGAGGCCGCCGCCCGTATAAGGGCCTTAGAAGAGGCAGTGGCGACAATGTCCAGGTTGTCCGAACGACTGGAACACTTTATGACAGCTCAAGAGGTAGGTCAATCAAATTTTGGATTAGACGCGTTAAACTCTACTGCAATACCTTCACCAAATCAAAATCGTAAACACAAAATTGATCCACTCTCGGAAAAAACCCTAAATCGAGCACTGCATGACAGAACGACTGATCTTGATCGGAGTGAAAGGTTCCAACTCGAACTGTTAAACAAGGACTCACCGTCCCGTTACGATTATAAATTAACTCCTAAAACAAAGATAGAATTGTTTCTCGATAAATTATTTTCAGAATTAAAGATTAAAAAACTATTGTACGTCTTCGATGATACCGTTGAGTTTCCCGCATTTCTGTCTGCCAAAGAATTAGATGATCACAAAGAAAGGGTACGACATGTTATAATCAATCACATTGATGATTTTCACCATCTAAAGACTGCTCATTATTCCGATCCCAAGAAACTGCTAAATTAGTTGAAAAAAATCTAAAGAAACGAGTCAAACCTATCGTCAAATGAAATCAGACGAAAACTGTATACTTTTCGGTATTTCCCCAATAAAATGACAGGGTCCGATTTCGTTGATAAATTTGAAGAGCTTCTCAGAAACTACGAAAATTTACAGGGAAAACAACCTTTGTCTGAAGAACAAATACGTGACGCATTCTATAATGTCGTCATTAATAACGTATTGCAGATTGAAACTCTCGACGCTGTGATTGAAGATGAGCAAGGAAAAAGGATGACTTATGACCGATTAAAATCTTTCTTTTTAAAGACAGAGTCGAGATAACAGAGGACCGGAGCTGCTGGGGGAACTGCTCCTGCAACAGCGTTACAGGTGCACCAGCCCAACTTAACCCCGGTGTTATCGGTGCGATGACTACGGGCACCACTCCTATAACTGCCCGATCGACGCAGGAATGAGAAAATGCTACTCCTGCGGAAGGCTTCAACGGAACCTCATGGAGCATAAGAAAAATTGCAGGGGTGCCAAATCAGGAGAAAAGAAAAATTTAAATTGGGATTTCAAAAGACTGGAAAACAAAGACGGACAAAGATAAAAAAACTTGACAAATAAAAGGGGAGAAAGGGAGCATCACAGTGAAAATAACAACCAAAATAATACACAGAAAAGGGACAGTGACAAAACTAGTAATAATGAAAGTAAAACAAAAGGACAAAGTGGAAACACAAATTACAAGAAAGGTAAGACTGTTTTTAAGCAAAACGACATTGCCTCTTCGCTGTTTTCAAGTTCTGCAAATAAATTAAAGACCGACAACTAAAATCTAGTTAAATTTATCGCTGACTCAGGAGCGACCGACCACTTGGTCAACTCTCGGCTAGTATTTAAGAGCTTAAATTATAATAAGACAGGCAAAATTAAGTGTGCGAATAGTAATCCTCTGGCATACTTGAAAACGGAGGGAGAAGGCACCATCGTCGGTAAAAATAATAACCATGATCTGACACTAAATAATGTGATCTGCTTTGAATCCTTGTCGGAAAACTTACTTTCTTTGAGAAAATTTGTGGATTCAGGCCTGGCCATATATCTCGGTAATAACAAAATTGATATATTTGACCTAACTTCGAACGAATCATTTATCACAAGAGTCTATTGACAGCCATACTGGCTTGTTGAGTTATATGTTCACAATAAAGATAAAAACAAATTTGACAGGAAATTTGCATATCTAATGACGAATGGCTCGGGTGAACCTTGGTATAATACACGAAGCAAAGCTATAACAAAAGACAGTGAACAAGACAGAGACTTAAGTAAAAATGTCGAGCAAGAGGAAGCTATTGGAAATCCGTTGGCACTACATCCCATAGGATCTTGCTTTGATAACTCAGTCAATGACCGTAAGCTTCTGAATCCAGATAAAAGAAGCGTGGACAATACACCCATTAATGACAGCTACAAAACTCTTGAGAAGACAAGCCCCATCGACGAGGCCATCGTATGGCACGTGAGATTAAGGCATGCTTCCCTCGCTTATCTAAAGGCATTTCAGAAAAAATTTCCGAAATGCAAAGATCTAAAGAAAGTTACATTTAATGACAGTATAGCAGATTGTGATGTATGCTCCAAGGCAAAATTTAACAAACTTCCGGCTAAGACAGTTGGAGTAAGATCCACCGCTCCCCTCCAAATTATTCATTCGGATACCATGGGTCCCATAAGTCCAACTTAATACCCCAAACGCTACAAGTTTGTGTCAGTGTTTGTAGATGATTATTCAAGAATGGCCATGGCATATCCAATGAAAGCTACAAGTGATACAGGGATTTGCTTGGAAAATTTTGTCCGGAGCGCCAGAAACATCTTGGGGTATGACGCCAAGTTCTGCTATCTTAGGTCTGACCAAGGTACGGAATTCACTGGTGGCCATACCCGAGAGGTCTTAAAGGAACTGGGGGCCGAACTGCAGCTAGCCAGCCCGGATACACTGGAGCACAACGGGACGGCAGAACGATTCAACCAAACAATCGCAAAGAAGACAAGAGTCTACATGTTCAACTCCGGTCTCCCAGAGAACATGTGGGACTTGGCTCTGAGTGCAGCAGTTTATGCTTACAACCGAACACCTTACAGGTCAAATGAAATAGAAATCCCGTTGGTAAAATTTGCACCGCATAAGGATCTCAATATCGAACAACTGAAACGGTTTGGGTGCTTGGGATACATGAAAATTCAAAGAAATTCTGGTCCGAAGTTCAGTCCGTTAGCTCAACGAATTGTTCTAGTGGGATAAACTGTATCGGGATTTATCCTAATGAAACCTGAAGACAGAAAATTTTATGAAAGCAAAGATGTGAGATTCAATGAACGACTGGTATACAAAGACAGATACCTGAAAATCGATATAGTGAATTGGGAATTAGTTACAAGGACAGTTGATAACGACAGCTAGCTCCTGAAGTTCGACGAAGAGACGGAAGAGAGCACAAAAACGAAGGGAGAAATCGTCAAACGAAAGAGAGGACGACCGCCGAAAACATCTGGTTCAGGAAATACGGAAAAGCTCTTACCAGCGAAACGACAGAAGCTAATACATGACACTAGTTTCACAGGACTGCAGGTGCCCCATGATTCAAATAATCAAATCAGCTTTGGACAGAAAAATTTTAAAGAAGAAGACTGCTCTGTGGATCAAAATCAGGATGAAGTATATCATGCATTGTTAGCAGAAATTTGCAAAGATCCAACCAGCTACCAAGATACTCTGAAGAGCAAAAACAGCACAGAATGTCGGAAAGCTATAAAAGAAGAACTAAAGTCGATGAACGACAACTGTGTTTGGAAAATTGTAAATAAACCAATGAATGATAGCAAAGGCAGAAAACCAAACATAATTGACTTCCGGTGGGCTCTGAAAAGGAAAGAAGACAACTCTGGAAACATTAAATGTAAAGCCAGGTTAGTGATCCGTGGATTTAAAGACAGAAACCTATATGATCTGTTGGAAACTTATGCTCCAGTCTCAAGACTAGCTGTAATTTGAGTCTTACTGGCAGTTATAAACAAGTATAACCTGGAAACACGACAGCTTGATGTAAAGACTGCCTTCTTGAATAGTACATTGAATGACGATATATACATGGAAATACCAGATGGTGTTCCGTGTGCCCAAGAGTTAAGAAAAACCAAAGTTTGCAAGTTGGAAAGATCCCTGTACAGTCTTAAAATTAGTCCCAAACGTTGGTATGAGAGGTTTTCAGAGACTGCTACAAAAATAGGACTCCAGGAACACCCAAGTGAGCCCTGTCTTTTCATATGGAGATGTGAGGACAAATTTTTATTTTTGATTCTGTATGTGGATGATGTGCTGATGGCAAGCAACGATGTCAATAAACTTACAGAAGTGAGTGATAAGCTTAAAGCCACATTCGAAATGACAGATCTAGGGGAAGCAAATAATTTCCTGGGAATACAAATCGGCAGAGACAGAGGAAATCAAACCATTCGTTTAACCCAGGACAAATATACGAACAAAATACTGCAGTGGTTTGGTTTTGACAATGCGCGACCGTGCAAAATACCTATGGTGTCGAGACAAGTCATAAATCAGCAATGAAGAGACAGACAAGAATCTGGAAACGAAGAAGAGCAAAGTGTGAATAGGCCAGAAGATTTCCCATATCGGGAAGCAGTCGGCAGTTTGCTGTACTTAGCGAACACTTTTAGACCTGATATATCTTGTGCAGTGAACGTATTAAGTAGACATCAGATCAATCCCACAGAAGAAGACAGACAAACGGTCAAGAGAGTTTTCCGTTACCTCAATGGTACTAAAAAAAAAGGACTGACTTTTAAAGGAAGCACAGAAATCATGACGGCTTATTTGGACGCAAGTTTCGCAGATTGCAAAGATTCGCATACGACGAGTGGATACGTCATAAAATTATTTGGCGACTCTGTATCTTGGAGAACACATAAACAAACTTACGTCTCGTTATCAACCTGCCAAGCTTAATATATAGCTATGAGTGAGGCATGTCAAGAACTCATGGCTCTAAGAAACACTTTAACAGCTGTGCTAAATATCACACTTTATCCTATGACTGTGTGGTGTGACAATAAAGCAGCCAAAGCCAGCGCCAAATCCTATGGAGGAACTAAACTTAGACACGTGTCATCAGTGCGAGAACATTATGTGAAAGAATGTGCTAAATATGGGTTCATAGAAATCAAGTGGATTGCCTCTAAAGAACAGATTGCCGACATTTTTACTCAAGCTTTACCGATTAAATTGCATGAGAGAATGACTGCAAAATTACTAAATGACTGTTAGAACTACACGACAGTGAATTTCGATTGAATAACGATCGAAACATCGACAATGAATAACGATTAAACGTTTAATCGTTAGAATCTAATCCTTATGGTTTGAATTCTGTTTAAGGTAACAACCATCAGTGAGCAGATTCCAAAGATCCGAAGAATTGCGAGATTAAAGCTGACTCATTGATACATTTTATTTATTCTTTTTATATTACTTATTTCTTAAAACCGTCCAGAGATAGGCGCTCCATTAAACTGAAGGGAGTGTTAGAATAAGAGTATACATATAGCGCCATCTGTACACGTATATATGTGCTATGCATTCACGAGCCCCGATGCTGCGCATCAGGCCAGTTCAGTTGATCGCTAATCTCTAGCCAGTAAAGACTTATTTGTAACAACAGCTTGTAAAGACGGTATAACGACAGTTTAATCTAAATAGTAATAATTCTAATTTCTCTACAAAGTGGTGTTTTTCCCTTCTTGTTATCCTTCCTGGCTTTTTCCCAAATCCTGAGAGCCTCGCGCAGTGGACTTAAAACGTCAATATGTTTAAAAAGAAAAAAGTTATATCTATGGCCTGGACAGGAATTGCTTTAATTGTATTACCTAAAGAAATGACAAAACAAAGAACATTTTGATTGCCATTAGATATGAAAATCATTGAAACTTCTGTCTTCGAATACAAAGCTGATTAAAAAAAGTTACGAGAAGAAAGTGTTATAATTTGGGACGAAGCTTTTATGATCCTTATAAAGCTTCAGAAATAGAAGATAAACTTTTTAAGATTCATGTGATAGAAATATTTTATTTAGTAGAAAATTATTTATCTTAGGAAGCAATTTTTGACAAATACTTCTGGTGATGAAGCATGAGTTTGAAAGTTTTATAACTAGTAAAACTGTAAGGTATTCATTTCTATGGAAACACTGTAAAATTATGAAACTGAAAAGCAATATGCGTATACAGTAATATCTGTATACATATAATATCTGTATACAAATTTAAAATTTTTATTATTGTTGATGGACATTGTAAATAGAAAAATAAAGTCTTTTGAAATTCCACAGGGATGGAAAACTGATCATGTTTCTTAAAAATTTTATAGAGATGGTATAAGTAGCAGTCTATGCAAAGTAATTCTAACAACTCATACCGAACTGTCGTACATTTCAAATAATAAAATTATTAGTTTTATTAACGGAAAAGAACATACTTATTACAGCATGGATTATGCAAAATATAAAGGTAGTTATCGCACTGATAAAAATATAAATAAGTATTTTTCTATAGAAACTGTAAATAATGTACACAAAGAATTACAGGCACACGTTTTGAATTTTAAAGTAGATACTATTGTTATAATGATAAAAAACTCAAGTATATTTGATGAATTATGTAATGGCACTAGATAACGTATAACAAAATGATTTACGTATAATTTAGAAGCAGAAATAATAACTGGTGAAAAATCTGGTGATAAAGTTTTCATTCCAAAAATTACGATAAATACTGGTTATAATTTATCTTTACCGTTTATTATATACAGAAAACGATTTTTAATAGTTCTAGCTTTTTTCATGATAATCAATAAATCGCAAGATAAAAGTTTTGATAAATTAGGATTTTTTTACAAAAGACCTTGGTTTGTCATAGTCAACGATACGTATTGGTATCAAGATGTAAAATTCCTAAGAATATTTTTATAAAAAATGATTCCTAAGAAATAAGGTTTTTTAATCATTTAGAATGCATCTTGAAAATAAGAATTTTAACAAGTAAAAACTTTGAAAAAAACTGATATAGAACGATACTGTATTCTGAAATTCTTATAATTAAAAAAATAGAAATACTCACAATAGATGATTTTCTATGCATATTGTAACTTTGAAATGTAAGATGAAATGGGGTATAGTGGGACAACGCAGAAATTGCAGAGTATAGTGGGCCAGGAGGGGAAAATCGTAACTGGCAAATTCGTTTGTCAAAAAATATCCTTAAAGAAATTTCCTATTATTCCTTTATCTTTTAGCTAGATAAGACTCCCAAAATTTANTTTCGCTGCTATCTTTTAATAATAATAAATATTAATTAACAAATATTTTAATTTATACGATGATAAAGATATGTAAACTTTTCTTTGACAAAAAATCCTTTCTAATAAAATTTTTATCTCTAAATACTTTAACTCCTAATATAAGTTATATTCATCATATAATAAAATATTGTGATACCAAACTATATGTTGTATGTATATTTTAATGATACTGGAATGTAAGAAGCATTATTAAGAAAAGTGAGCAAACTGAGTAACAATGGATGATTTATCTAACAAGTCCATCATTTTGTAGATATTACATTGAAATCGTATGTTATCAAATTTTCAAGTTTTAAATATTCTTGGGCGATTGGCACGTGATGCTTGCAGGGCGGCGAAGTCCCACTAGTACTATATATAAAATACGGTACTTTGACGTGTTAGAATATCTTCCTAATTAAACGGTCAGCACTGAAGATCTTCTAGGTAGTTTCCTTATTCTTGCGTGATTTGATGCCTTACGTACAGTCTTAATGAGGAGCCTAAATATAATTTTAAGGAAAAGTGCTACAGTGCTTGCCCTAACTCTTCTCTGGTGCTTATTACCTAGTTCTGTAAATAGTGCATGTTTGTACTGTGAGTGGCATTTTTATTCTACAGATCGTATGTGAATGCCTTCTGTATAGGTATGTCAACGTACTAGGCAAGCTATGTGCTCGCTAATTAAACCGAAATCAGATGTACATTGTACGGCCCGCCTACGTATTGAAACAATAACATATCCTTGTGCTCAGCGCAAAACTGACGGTTGCATAGCGTTGTATTGTCAGACCCTCATTATATGTGCTGACGAGTGCACATAATTTTTACGAAAAAAACTTCAGCAGCGAAAAACACTATCAATAACGGTATTTCTAAGGTTGCCGCACCTCCTAGTCACTGGGAAACAGATAATGGGTAAAGTGTTTGAGTGTCTCCTTAAGCTGCCGTTGTCATACTCTACCGTTAAAATAAAGTTAACCCGAGTTTGAAAACAACATCCAATAGTGGTACTGTCATATTTTGTATTTATTTAAAAACAAAACAACGTTTCGGCCGTTTGGACATCGTCCCGACCATCATCAGGTAAAAAAATCTATGAGTAATAAAAACTCTTTACAATACAAATTTTGATAAAATACAGTGAACGATAATTAAGTTGAGTGTATGAAATACCTCTGATTCTTACGAAAAGAATGTAAAAATCCTAATGTAGTCAGAGTTTTAAGCTTAGCTGCTTTTATACTCTGCACATACACGAATGACATAGTACACGCACTCAATACAATCAAATAAGAATCGCAAGCAGTTCCTTGTGAGAAGCAGATAAAAAGTACATGTGTTCCTAATACTGTAGATGAAAAAGGCCCTTTAAATCATGTACATCAAGTTGATATTCTTTCCTTATATACTTAACGAGATATTTATAGCGATTTTTCAACTACTCTGTATCTTGTTGTCTATCAATTTTTGTTCTACGTCTAAAAATTTTATTTTATCAAAATTAAAGTTATGTATATTCAACATTCAAAAAAATGGTGCTTTCTGTTATGATGTTCTATGTCTAAAATTTTTATTTTATCAAAATTGAATTTTATCAACGTGTGTAAATTCAATGCTATGTCGTAATAGTATAGATTTTACTTTTTTTTTCGTTACGTCTCTTTTGTGCTCTGTTATTCATAGTTTTAAAGCTCTGATTATTTGACCGACATAACAGCAGTTGCAACTTGCACATGGTACGTGGTAAACGACGTTTCTTTTTATCGAGTGGTTAAGTTACATCCTTTTTAAGAGGAAAAATCAAATTCAACTTATTATTTAAACTGTATGCGAGACCAATGTAAAGTTTTTTTTCAATAGTATTGAATATGACTATGCAAGTGGGGAACATAAAGTAATGATAATATTAGTTTATAGTTATTATCTTTTATACTACAATTGTCAATCATATTGATGTTTTTTAAGGTATTTATTTTCTTATTTAAGAATGTATCAATTAATTAATGACAATGGTTGTTAGCTAGTAAAAATGTTTTAATAAATTTTAATTCATCAATATGAAATGCAGTGTCTGCTAATTTAATGGAAACGTATACAAGTGTGTAACAGTGAAAACGAGTGTCTTTCTTTAAATAATGGAGTTTTCCAAGTCAATTTAAATCAAATCAGTCTAATGTTAATTAAAAAACTCTATAAATTGTTAGTTCGTTTGGTGATAAAATCGATGCAATACCAGTCGAAGCCATAAATAATAATATTTTCTTTTTCTAAATAATCATTTTCTAAGACCTTGTCTATCAGCAATTCTTAATTTATTGTCATTCACGTCCAACCAATTTTCGCAATGAACTTTCATTCCTTATTTCTTACAAAAACCTTGTTATAAAAAAATGTCAAGAATTCATAAAATTAATTAATATTTTACGATAACCTCGAAAATCGTTAAAAAAATTGGTGAATTATACAGAAATACTCAACATTTGTGTGAAAGGAAAGAAAAGCTTGTTTTGACAAGAAATAAGTTTATTTGTTCATGCTAATATACCTAAGTCATCACTTAAACGACATTTTACCACCCACGGTTACTAAACATAACCTTAAACAAACAAAGTAGGCCTTTTTACGAAGATTTGATATCAAAATCAAATATTTTAAGAACAGAAACAGATACAAATATAGTTTTTTCCAGCAAGTACTTCTTATAAAAAGTGAATCATCAAAAAAGTACTGGGGATTTGCCTGGATAATTTTTTTAATTCAAAAAATGTAAAAAATTTGATAAACTGTGCAAAAAAAGTTAATTTTTTTTTAAGTTACATCTTACAACTTATACTTGCTGGACATCATTTCAGAGCTAATAAAAAGGGCTTTCTTACTATTATTTGATATTAAGTACAAGTATGTAAGGCTGTAAAATAGCGAAAGACTCAATTTTTCGTTGAAAATACATTTTATTACAAGTGGATCATAGAATTTTTATTGAGAATTCGTTTTGACCTCGATAAAAGGTCCAATAATTAGAAGTTTGTAAGAAAAATTTAATGTTTCTTTGTCAAAAAATGAAATACCTTAGTTCATAAAACGAAAAATATACATATTGCCCACTTGGGAAATGAATATTTTAAAATTAATAAAAAAAGTAGCTGTCTAACATACAATCCTATTATCCTCATTGCGACATTGTCACTTACTTGATTTTCAAAATAACTTGTACGCTTTTAAGTTGATTTGAATAAAATGTATGTTAGAAAAATAGTTAAGGGTCATTATACATTTTCTTTGATTCCGTAACCTATCCATCTTGCCAATAGTTCATTCCCTGTACAGAGTGAGGTTTGCTCTGCTAAAAAGTTAATAATATACATAAAATTTCTTTTCGTGCAATGCTTATTAACTTTTTTAATGTTTACTCGTAGCCTACTTCTTATTTTGATGATATTATAAGAAAGAGTGAATATTTTAGTTCAGAAAGTATTATTTTTTTTTAACAAGTATACACATTAACTGATGCCATGCTAGTAATATATGTATTCAGTTTATAATTTCTTTACTTCTGTTCGTATTTTTAGTATACATTTTTATTCTAGTTGAACATAATGATGTATTTAATATATTCACCATCGCAATGTGAGAAATCTTATAGTTTTTTTTTTTAAGTTACATTTTGTTTTATTAATTTTTTTACATAGTCACAAACACTACAATAATTTGTATTTATTAAGTATAATTTATCCGTCTCATAGTGAATTTCATACTCAGTTCGTTTTTTTCCTATTTTACTTATTTACAACTCATAACTTATCACATCATTTTTTTTGGAGTTTACGTTCAAAGTTCATGTTCAAATGATTTATAACTTTAATCGCCATAACAGCTGTCATTACTTTTTTTGAGATGAAAAATATGTTTATATACGTATTTATAGATTATTTGATAAATGTTGAATAGCCTTTCAGATACTAAAAGATAAAAAACAACGGACAAGATCACGAGGTCAACCAAGCAAGAAACAAAGTGGTCTGACTGATTCTGGGAAAGAAGCTGTTTCTTTTAAGAAGCATCATTATATGTTAAAAAATATTGTCTAGCTCTTGAAATTATAGAAAATCTGAATTATGCTAGATTAGCTAGTATAAGATTTCATGCGACTGAGACGGATTATTAAAGCGGTAGTATATCAATCATGCAGAAAACTTTCAAATACTTTATACTACAGAGTCAGCGTTAGCTTTTATTTAGAAGAAGACGGGACTTTATTAAGAGGGCCTATGCATTATTAAATATCTAAAGTTGAAATCAAGGTCCGTCTACAAAATATGCTTGATAAGACATTTAGCAGCTTATGCGAAGCTATAGCGGCAGATTGGAAAGGTTATCATCTGGCTAATTTGGGTAGTATTTATCTTTCTAATCAAAAGTATTAAATCTTCTGCAATTAACAACTAATGTTATTCACGAAATGTAATATTATAATAGTAGAAAAGTGATTATTAAACCATTCTAATTACGATACCTCGTTTAGATGACGTATTATATTTAAGAGATATATCCGTACTTTATTGTTGATAAAATTTTCATGTTACTGTCTTACTCTGCCCTTATCTTTCTTATAATTTGGCAATTATATTCAAGGAATATTAGTTGTTTTTAGTCCTTTTTTATTTCTTAACCAATTTTTTTCAAAATGCCGTAAAGCTGAAGTATCTGTGCAGCTTGCAATATTGATGTGTTACTTCCATGGCGATTGATCAATTGAACTTTGGAAAGTTACTGTAGAATTACATAATTTGTTCAATTGCGGTTATTACACGCTTATACTTAAGTTATACCTAAGAAACATCGAAAATGCTGTTCAGAATATTAATAAATCATTTTTTTTTTGCTTGATAAGAATTATTTGTCGCATAAGGCTTTGATAGTTCGTCAGATCATGTAAGTCTCCAGAAAAACCTTAAGACAAGGATAATGTGAGCTATACACTGCATTAATCACCTTTTATATCACATTTTATTGTTATAAAACTGAAGCGTTACAGGGTTTTTGAAAATCATATGGTTTTTTCGACTTGTTGGAGCAGCTATTAGAAAAGAAGATAATGACAGTATTCAGTGAAAGATTAATGGTTTAAAAGAGAAAATACAAAATTTAACAATGCACAGATAAAAATTATCAAATAGTAAGCTAGCGAAAGTTAAAAACACTCTTTGTTGGGACTTTTGACCGAAAATACTTCAATACGATTGTTAATAACGATTCAACTTAATAGTGTTTAATGTGCAATGAAACAACTTGATAATTAAGTCTTGAAAATATGATTTTTACCTAAATTGATGCGAATCTGTCGTATTGAATGATATTACTGCACTGTAAAATTAAATGCTTTGAATACATTACAAAACTTTTGCACAGACTAACAGTGAAACAGTGAAACAAGGTAGCTGCTGTAAAAGTTGAATAATATCATTACAAAGAAATATCATAATGCACCTCAGTTCAGAGAACTTTAAACAATACTTTTTTTTTAAATGCAAAAAAAAATTAAAACTAGTCGATATGTATGACTTTCGCTTTAAAACATACAAACTGAATAATAAACTGTGTAGGTGGTCTTTACTAAGTCCTTTAGTACACACGGTGCTTATCCATGGTTATGAGATAGCTAATTCCTGAGATGGAAAATTTCTAACTCCTGTGGATTTTTTGCCAAAGATGCTTGTGAGTCGTAGCACAAATATTATGGGTAAAGTATTAACTAGGATGTTAACACATAGGTAAAATTAAGCATATGAAGCATACAAATACCAAAAAATAAAAAATACTTATATGACTGTAACTTCATTATCTCCTAATGGGCTAGGCAAGGCAACTGCCTCATTGGATATAAGACACGTTTGACAAAGAAGTGTATTTATCGGATCCAATAAATTCACTTTTGAACATAGATAATGGAACGAGAAAATACAACGTATCACAAGTAAATATAAGTGTCGAAAAATGTATATGTTTATCTAATTTAGATAGTCACTTAGGCTTATTTACATGGTCTTATATACGCATTCTAGTCAATAAAAGATTTTTTTTTCTTTATATACAAACGTTGAAATTTTTGTGACGATTTTTAAATTTTTTAACCTATTTTTTAAGGTTATCAAATAATTAATTAATATTTTACGATAACCTCGAAAATCGTTAAAAAAATTGGTGAATTATACAGAAATACTCAACATTTGTGTGAAAGGAAAGAAAAGCTTGTTTTGACAAGAAATAAGTTTATTTGTTCATGCTAATATACCTAAGTCATCACTTAAACGACATTTTACCACCCACGGTTACTAAACATAACCTTAAACAAACAAAGTAGGCCTTTTTACGAAGATTTGATATCAAAATCAAATATTTTAAGAACAGAAACAGATACAAATATAGTTTTTTCCAGCAAGTACTTCTTATAAAAANTTAAAAAGTAAGTGCGTTTATTGTTAGAAGTGAATTTTTATTAGATAATATTTTTTAGAAATATTGTTAGAATCACGCTTTTTTTAAGCAAGTCATACTTTCTACTAAAAATTTGTGAACAAATATTACTTCTTAGGCTTTTTTAGAATTACAAAAGCTTTATTCTAAATTGTGAAATCTATTTTCTTAATTTATTCTAATACCAATTAAAAAAAGCGTATTTGGAATTGCTTAAATCTAAAAGTAAACGAAACGTTTTATGACTAGTCGTTTTTTTCGAAAGTAATACAGATGCAATACCTGTCCAAGCAGTTAATATTATTGCTTTACCTTGAGAGATAAGAAACTTGTTTTATGTTTTCTTTAACATTTTTTGTTTGAATCTTTAGAAAAATCAATATAAAAATTTCATTAGTTATCCCACATCATTTAAAAAATATGTTTTTCATTATTATTTAACCAAAGATATATTATATTAAATATTTATTCATAAAGTGTAGCTGTTTATGATTTGACTTAAGTTTAATTTTCGTAGACGTACTAAGTTTAACGTTAAGTATGATTGACTTCATATTTAAATATTGCACTTCTGTGTAGAAGAGCACGATTTTTCTTATTATGAATAAAATATATCGTAAAATAACTTTGATACTTTTTTTATTTATCATCACCTCCAATGTTGTCTAAAACTGAAAACTACGCAACAAATTATCGTTTTTTTAAAGAAAGCATAATCGTGCTGGCTTCTTTCAAAATTCTGTCGATTCAAGTTTTATAATCAATTAAACCCGTAACGATTGCAGTAACTTTTAAAGCTCAATATTGGACATTTTAATGTTCTTTGGAATTTTAAATCAATAATCTTTTTGTTCAATAGTTATTAAAAAACTTGTATTTCTCATGATTTTAAGAAAATACTATGTTCAATCAGCTTATATATAATTGTATTTTCTCAAACGATTTTTTTTTTCTAAATCTAGAGGGTCTTATTAGAAATTAACTTTTTTGGAAAATCAAAGTTTCAAAAAAAAATTTTTTTTTCATTTCTAGTAATTTTTTAACACTTAAATTAGGATGTCTAGTAACGATATTCAGTAAACTTATTAAAAATCAGAAGAAGAACCTTTCAAACATAGTCAAAATTTATGTCCAAAGAGGGTGAAAAATTCAGCGAGCAATTTAAATTTATATGTGTGTACATATATATATATATATATATATATTTATGCATGTGAACCTAAAGAAAGAAAAATTGTTCCTGAATTGAAGAAAATTATTTATGTGACAGACGGAACCAAGCAGCATTATAAAAATCGCTTTCAAATGTGCAACTTGATTCATCATGAATCTGATTTTAGTATTACTGCAAAATTATACATGCATGCAACTGCACATGGTAAAGGGGCTTGCGATGGTTTAGGTTCAACTTTTAAACGGTAAGCTACATGCGCAAGTTTGCAGGCAAAAGCCACAGAAGCACTCTTAACATCAAACAATCTCTTGGAATGGGCTACAAAAAAATTGTAAAACATAAAAATTTCATACTTTGGTGCATCACTTCATGAGAAAACCAGATATTAGAATAAGCAATTTAATACAGCTCCTCCAGTAAAGAATATTCAGAATGGGCATGCTTTTGTTGTAGAGAATAAGTCTTTAAACGTAATGAGGTACTCGGGAGCTAAAACATTTTTGAGTTATATGCAATATTGATAGATTATTTTTAATAAAAATACTATAAAATCAGCATCACTTGAAGCCATTTACAATTATTTAACAACAGACCTCCATTTCATGATTAGCTAACCAATACAACTTTTATCATACCGTGATGTCTTTTTATATCGGACTAAAATGTGCAAATTTATCAAGCTTTAAAACTTTTTTCAATACATGATTTTTTTTAAAAAACGATAATTATAATTAAGAATCAGGAAAAAAATTTCTTGCTTGAAATGCCATAGAGCACCATATAGTATTTTTTTAAATATAAAATTCATCAATCTTTGAAAAATTTTTCGCCATATTGCATCCGCCATCTTGAATTTTTTTAAAAAGCCCTAATTAATTTCAAAAGTCTACGGTTCTTTTTCGTGGCCAAAATTTGGAGCACTACAAATCTAGTATAAATTCGTTCATTTCCAAAAATTGTGGCCGCCATTTTGAATTCGCCATCTTGAGTTTGGAAAATTTTCTCCCAAATTCGTGAGCAGCAACCCAAACAATCCCCGTTATCTAAATTTGTTACAAATCGACCGATTAAAAAAAGTTTTGCCACCATATTGGAGGTTTGACAGCCATATTGGATCCACCCTGTTACAATTTGTTAACCTACATTATGACATGATTACAAGCATGTCTAATGTGATTTAAGACAAAAAAGGACCTTGATTTTTGCAGATTCTTATTTTTAAAACCTTTTTTTTTGGTCGAAAATCGATTTTCTCAAGGTTTTGGCTGCTTTATTGCATCCGCCATCTTGAATTTTACAAAAAGCCCAATTGATTTTCAAAGTCTACGGTTATAAAAATAATTTGAGCCGTGGCAGAACTTTTTTGGTCGCTCCAAATTTTGGCCATTCGAGTGTTACGGTTGACGTGGAACGTCCCATATATATATCTCCCTGTATTATATAGTTATTTGTGTGGGGCATTCCACCTATCCATCCAACAGCCCCAAACAGACCTTCCACGAATAAGCTTAAGTTCGACCGTTTTCATCGCTAGTTTGACATTTTCCAACTTTCCTAAGACGCCACACAGACCCCCCACACAATTTTGCCTGTCCCTCCACAGACCCTCCACTGCCCCCGACAGGCCCCCCACACCATTTTTCATACATCATGTCATGTATATTTGTTAAATGATAAAACATTAATAAGGGACTTTCAATTGATTGCCATAAATATTGCTGATTTATCTATAAAAATCACCCAGTAAAGTCAATAAATTATGTAAAAATCTCTTTCCAAACAATATTTTCTATTCCTGTATTTTTTTGCCTTTCTACTTGAATAAATAAATTATTTTTATCTTTGAATCTTAATAAAGCCACTTATAATTGACCATGAGAAAAGAAGGGTTTTTTTTAAATTCAAACCTACATTATCGAAACTGTAACCTTGGTATTTGTTTATTGTCATAGCAAATGCGTCAATGATTGCAAATTGTTAACGATACAGAATGAACGGTAATGTTGAGCATTTTCCTGTGTCTTAGGTTATTTTTGGAATAAAGACTCTATTTCCATTTTTTTTTCTAGTTATTATTTCTCCTTCTATATTATACTGTAATAATTTTGTGATTTATAAACGTGTTCCATTACAGAGTCCATCTAATATACTTAAACTTCTCAGTAACATCACTATTGTACCAATTTTTAGATTTAGGTCTAGAGGTGGTAATGCTTCAAGAATATTGTTCAACATTTCCACCGGAAAATTTAAATAAATATTATCGTCTGGTTCATCAATCCCTTTCTAAGTGGCGTTATATATACTATTGTAAGTTTTAATTCCTCCAGTTAATTTAAAAAAATGTAATTATTTATATAAGAGGTGTTCTCGTTATGCGATGTAAGTATAACACTATTTATCGAACAATTGTAGATATTAGAAAATATTTGAGAACATACATCATTTGAGATCCAATTTTTAGGAATGTTTAAAGTTTTTATTTCCCCTTCCCCAATTTTTAATAATAATTTTGAAAATTCTTTATCGTTAGAACGAATATTGATTTCTAATTTTAAAATTTGGAATGAGTTCCATAAAAATGAAGATTTAATAGTTTGTTCAAGTATAATTTTTCTATTACCGTTTTTTATTACTGGGAGAATCTGACGAAAATCACCTCCTAAAATAATTAATTTATTTCCAAAATATTTTTTAGTATTACATAAATCTCTGAACGTTCTGTCTACTATTTCCAATGCTTTTTTTGGAATCATTAAAGCCTCATCCCAAATAATTAAATCAACTTCTCTTAATTTTTTTTTATCTGACTCAAATTCTAAAAATGCACTTTCTATATTATTAAGATCTAAAAGAAGTCTAAAAGTTCTATGACTGGTCATCCCCTTTAAAAGGAAAATTGATGCTATGCCAGACCATGCCATTGACATGACTTTTTTATTTTGAGAAATAAACAAATAAATCAACGTTTTGTACAAATAAGTTTTTCCTGACCCTTCAGGACTATCTATATAGAAAATATTATTTTGTTAATTGCAAATAATATGAAATATTTTTCTGGTCATTATTCAAACTTTTATTCATCGAGTTAATCATTTTATTACTGAAACGTATTTCATCATCTATATCTTTTTTTACTCTCCATTTTTTTTGGTTTAGATAAATTAGAGCATTCACATGATTTATTTTCTGATTCTGAAATTTGGTTAATATGTTCAAGAGATAAATTATTTTTATTATTAGGCAAACCCTTCGTAAAAAATTCCTTGTATTTTTTCACCTTAAACGTTTTCTGAAATCAAAAACCAAGCAAAAAATTGTCTCAATGGATATAGAAACATAACAGCAATTGCTTCTTCAACAATATCATCGATTTTTTCATCATTTTCTGTTAAACTCATTGCAATAACAGTATGTTTAAAAGTTTCGTAGGTTATTCCTTCATACGTTCTAAAGTCTTTAAACAATGTCGAATCAACCAATTGCAATATTTTTTATTATATTTTCCCTTCAAGATTAATTTTTACTTTAAGATTACTATTTGAATTTCCATATGTTTAAATATTGTTGTTCGAGAAGGTAACTAACTATAACGTAAACATGAAATAAATCTGAGAAGCTTTCAATTTTAATACTTGTACCATAAGTCTCATTTTTTTACATTATGTTAATATATTTATTACTACTTTTCACGTTTTGATAATAATCGTTTCCTTCTATAAATTCATAAAAATTTTGCCATTTATTTACAACATTAGTGATTACTAAAGAACGAGCTCTCATGTAGAAATCTTCAACACTATACAGAAAATAAGAAAAAGTTCTAAATAATTGATTTCCGTCTCCTTTTACGCTAACTTTTAAATTATTCATTTTTAAAAATTTTAAAAATATTTAGTTTGATTTTAAATTAAATTTTAATANAAAAAATTGATGCATTATAATTGCAAAAGTTGTAATAAAAAAATTCTTGAATAATGCTTTTCAAGTAAATGATGACTTTCATCATCTGCAGTACCCAACATGATCTTTTATTGTGTTTCTTTAACGTTGCATAAGTGTATTAATTACCACATGATAAGAGAGACATATTTCACCATTATACCACATACCCTTTCAAAGTTCTTAATCAAAAGTTTAGATCATTTAATAACCAAATTAGGGCACTTTAGGGAGGGACCAGTTTAATAACTGCCGTGTGCTGATGAAAACAAAGAAAAGAGCACGTGATAAAAAAAAAGTTATTAAAAAGGAATTGTTCACAACCACATACAAAGGATCAAGAACAGCTAGAAATACTTTATGTGAATAAAATTTGAGTAGGTTAATCAAACAAGTGCAGATAAAATAAAAACCGTCATCTTATAAAAAAAATGGGAAAACCCATTAAGAGAGAAGAGAGAACCCATGTAAGATTACAAAGAATAGGTACGCGTGACGTTATAATGAAGGCATGATTCGCAACTTGCAACTGTGAGACAGATAGAAACAAACATCAACTCACTTGTCGTAGAAGAGCTTTAGAGTGTCGATCTGACGCTTCCTGTTCACGGCGGCGCTTTCATTTTCCAGAGGAAATATTCGCGATAACATTTAAATGCCTACTGCGTGAATAACACATTTGCCAAAGCAGAGGCCTGCGATAGAAGCAGCAGCGCCAACAGCTCCTCCTCCCAGCTTCCCCATATATTATGTAAATATATTCGTAAAGCCTTATATATTAACTGTTACAAGTAGTCTAATTTTCGCATATAATTTTATTCGACCATAACAAAAAATTTTGTTACAATTATCTTACGTACGATGTTTATTTTGATAACATACTCTAAAATAACTTTTTAGGGGCTCTGCTCTTACATAACCTTTTCCACAATTGAAAAAAATATTTTTTTGAACGTTTTTATCATGATTTTTCAAATATCTCTGTAAGTGATAATTTCTCTTAAAACTTTTTTCGCATTTAATACACTTAAAATCTTTTTCAATGTTTTGGCATTCCTTTGTGTGACGCAAATAGTTTTTCTTGTATAATATTATAATGCTACACAGATCACTCACAAAAAATTCTGTTTTGTGAATTTTTTCGTGCGATAATAGACACTCTTAATTTTTAAATTTTGAGTTACATTTGTCACACTAATAAAATTTTGCATCTATTATAGTGTATCTGAAAACATATAACAAAAAACGGATTATTTATGATTACATAAATCTGGGGACGAGACGGTACTGAAATTTGCTTTTTTGATGAAAGATAAAATTTGCAAGGAAGTATAAAAATAGTAATGAACTATAGAATAGTTTTTTTGTTACTCTAAAGTTTCATTCCAAACAATATTTTTAATTTCAAATTTGTTTTCTGATTTAATTTGAATGAAAATTTTTTTTGGGTTTCTACATCTAGACAATGCAACATATAATTGCCCATGAGAAAATAATGGTTTTCTAAGGTATACTTTTAAGGCATCAAAACTTTGACCTTGAGATTTATTGATAGTCATAGAAAAAGCTAAGGTAAATGGTAATTGTTTTCTGTACAATATAAATGGTAGCGAAGAAGAATTGTTTGTTTGCAGTGTTATTCGTGGAATAAAGACTTTATTTCCTTTTTTTTCACCTGTGATTATTTCAGCTTTAATGTTGTAATTAAATAATTTTGTAATTCGTAATCTTGTACCATTGCAAAGTCTTCAGATATGTTTATGTTTCGTATCAACATAACAATAGCGTTAATTTACAAATTTAATTCATGTGAAGGAAGACCTTCTTTAATAATATTTAAATGTTCTGTAGGAAAATCAATATAAATATTATCGTCTGATTTATTTACTCCTTTGTGAGTTGCTTGATCAATACTATAGTAAGTTACTAATGTTCCTACCATATTGTTTAAAATTTTTTCGTTCAAAAAATGAGTGTATTCATTGTGAGATGTTAATATAGCTTTATTTATGAAAGAATCATTATCCCTATTAAAAATTTTAGAACATAGATCAATTGTTTTCCATGTCTGAGGAATTGTAGAAGTTTTAATTTGCCTTCTTCTATATCCAGTAGCAATAAAGAAAATTTTTCATCAATTGAACGTATATTATTTTTTAAATAAAAAATATTAAATGAAGGCCAAAAATTGGAAAATTTTATGGTTTCTTGAACAATATTAATTTTGCTTCAGTTTTTTACTACGAAGAGAATTTGACGAAAGTCTCAATCTAAAATTATTATTTTATTTCCAAAAGGTTTATTACTAGTAGATAAATTTTTTGAAGTCCTATTAACGATTTCTAACGCTTTTTTCGGTATTATAGAAGCTTCATCCCAAATAATTACTTCTGCATTACGTAATTTTTGTTTATCTGGCTCAAACTGAAAGAATGCACTTTCTATAGTGCTTAAGTCTAAAGGAAGTCTGAAACTTCTGTAAGTGGTCATTCCTTTTAGAAGCAAAATAGAAGCAATACCTGTCCAAGCCATTGTAAGAATTTTTTTATCAATTGATATGAAATAATAAATTGATGTTTTGTATGGAAAAGTTTTTCCAGATTCACCAGGACCATCGATGAAAAAAAATTTTTTTTTCAAATTTTATTATTTCTTGAAAAATTCGACGTTGATCATGACTGAGTTGTGAAAACATTTCATGGAATTTATGTTTACAAAATATTCTATCATCATAGTGAGTATCAATATTTTTTTTTATCGTTTCTGTTGGTTCTGGTGAACTAATATCTTTACAAGACATATTTTTAGAATTACAAATTTCGTTTAAATGTAAAAGAGCTTCATTTTGATCATCTTTACAATCTTCAATGAAAAATTTTTTGTATTTGTTCCAAATAATATTACCAAAAAAATTTTTGGACATAATAAACCATGCGAAAAATTTTCGTAGTTGAAAAGGCAGCATAACGTTACATGCTTCTTCAAAAATAATATCGTTTTAAAAATCGTGTTCTACTAATCCCATGGAAATAGCTATTATTAGTCAGAGAAAATAAAAAGTGATTGTTAAAAATTCATGTAATTAATTATGATCAATGTACATTTTTCACGTATATAAATTTTAAGTAACAATTAAAATAATT
Organism: Copidosoma floridanum; assembly: GCF_000648655.2. Next base: position 271,180 of record NW_019379958.1, read on the forward strand.
CGGGTTTTTTTCCATACTTCGTAAATCTAATTTGCAATTACGGGGGTTGCTGCGCAGAGCGAACAGAGGGCATATATAGTTATAAGAGCTTAGAGTATCTATTGACACATACAGGATAGACAGCTCATTTAAAAAAGGGAGCCACTAGAAGAAAAAGTAAAGCTCACCAACAAAAAGTCAAGGGCACATCTTTGTCTATACTTTAAATTTACCACTTTTATTTTTAATTAGCAGCTTGTTTTTCATATTTCCTTAAAAGCAGACCAGTAATCATTTTCCAGCTTTGAAAATTTTATTCCCGAGTATTTTCGAAAAATGCCATAGTCTTTCGAATTCAGTAAAATAAACTTCAGCATATTGAGTTCATACGAACAATTAATTTAATCATTTTTTAAGGCTTTAAAAAATGTTAATACAAATCTTGTTTTGAAAAAATTATATTTATAACACAATAAAAGGGGGGGTTGGCGCGTGGAGCGCGCAGGGGGGCGGAGCCCCACTAGTATATATATATATATATACATAGTTGTAAGGGCAGGGCTTTTCACACTACCCCTACGCCTTCTGCAGCCCCTCATCTGACTCACCCCTCCCCCACAATCCCTTACCAAATCAAGGATGATTTGATTACTGTCAATGATTTAAAAAAAAAAAATAATAGTGGAAGCCCTTTTGAGCACCCCTGCAACCCCCTGCATAGTTTTTAAAGTCTCTTCACGACCTTCCCGCAGGCCTCTTTACTCCCTCCCCCCCCCCCCACAAAATAAGGAAGAATTTCGTTAAATCAACCGTATTTTGACCCATTTAAAATCTCTGTTGTAATTTCGTAACCCCTCAAACGTCCCCAACCCCTTCCCCCCGCGCTGCCCCGTAGAAGCTCTCGCAACGTAGAAAGGGGAAAAATAACCCGTAAACCTTACTCGTAGCTCTATTTACCACGGAAAGATAGGAATTATTTCTCCCTTTTTATAGAAACATGTCAAATATTTTAATGCAGTTTTTACTTTTGTATTCAACTTATATAATGCGCAACGTACGATAAAATAATAAAAAATAATTTGTATGCAATAAAAACTTTGTATTATTTTTAAATTTATTGTAAAAACTATTATTTAAATACATATGTAGTTATGTTCTAATTTAATGTTTTGATGCCAATAATATAATTTTTTTAAATACATCAGTATGCTAAGAAATTGTTTTTTTTCAACTAAAGATATTTAGTAATTTTATACAGTCATTATAAAAATGATTATTGTGTATAACAATAAAATGTATATTTGTTTTTTTTTATTTACTTTTAATGAGTTAACGTCACAAACTTTTTTCCAAACAATGTTTTTTGTTATTTTCAAATTATTATTACGTTCCATGTAAATATGCATTTTACTTTTATTATTGCATCTTGATACCGTGACGTACTATTGAGTATGCAAAAACAGTTGTTTTTTTGGAAATGGTCATAACAACGAATTTCCTATACTCAGAGTTATTTTTGGTACACAAATGTTTTTTCGATATTCTCTTTAGTTATGACCTTTACTTGTTTACCTCATAAGAAAGTAAGTCCTTACAAATATTGTTTAAAAATTTAATTGGAAAATTTATTTTAACATTACTATTAGACTTATTAACACCCTTATAAGTACCGTAATCTATGCTGTAATGTGTTTTCATTTCTCTTTTTACATAAATTATTATCCTAAAAGTAAGTGTACTTGTTATGAGAAATAATTTTAACGTGATTTATTAGAAAGTAAATATCCACACCTAAAATATTGGAAAAAACATTAGTCGTTTTTCATTTATTAGGCACTCACAATGATTTAATTTTTTCTACTCTATTATCTAGCAATGATTTTAAAAACATTTTGTTAATTGCATGAATCCTGTTATTAAATTTAAGAATACGAAAAAATGACTGAAAATATGATGATTTAGTAATTTTTTGTATAATCATGCTTCGATTACTACTTTTTAATACTGGAACAATTTGTCTGAAACCTCCTTCCAGAACAATTAATTTATTTTCAAAATGAATATTTAAGGCACATAAAACGGTTTTTCTCAAGAATTGTAGAAGCCTCGCTTTATATAATCAAATTACTTTTTTTCAATTTTTTTTCAGATTCAAATTCACTGGGGCAAATAACGCTTTCCTGTTGCATTTTTTTATTTTATATCTGTTGGGTCAAATTGCGGCTGGTACATGTAATGGACCAAATGGCACTGTTTTAATACTCGTATCTTCACCAGAATGAAATATAACAAAAACTATTTAGATTTTCATAAATCATATGATTTCTAAACTTTAGCAAGTATAACGGCTGGTCTTGTTTTTTGACCGCATTAATCCATTTGCTTTCGGTCTAACAGCAATGATAGATCGTGGTTTGGCACATGACCAAGTGTCGCTATTATCGACGTGTACATACTATCGCATGTACTATCAGAGACAACAACCCAAATTTTATCATTTTCTAGAACTCGTTTAAATATTCTCATCTTTACCTAATATCAGGGCTAATTAGAATCTTATACTAGGACGATAAAGTAAGATAAAAAGAATATTTTAGACTTTTTTTGCAAAAGAAGTATATAATTTATAAATCAATTGAAAATGTTTTCTAAATTTTATTAGAGTTTACACAAATCCTTGAATAATTTCTGAGGTTAAAAACTAGATAAAAACAGTCTTATAAATTTATGAAAAAGTATTTGTTAAATCGACACTACCTTTGTTCTGATTCTAAGGGCATTTAGTATATCGGCAGGAGTTTCTACTTTACCAACTTCTTTATTGTGAAAAATTATGGTTTGTAACTAATTATCTAGCTGTTGGAACCTAAAATAAGAAGAAAAGCCCCCAAGCTGGCACTTTGAGGAATAAATTGAGCCCAAATTCAATGCAATCCGTTGCAGATTGAGAGAGAAAAATGACATTTTCTGAGCATGGAAAACTGTGTCAGTGTGCATTACCAGAAATGTAACTTTTTTTAATGAATAATGTATTAAATTACTTGAAATTTAAACTGGGCCTCTAAAATAAAAAGGTAAACGCGGCTCTTCTCATAGTTTTGCAATTATTGGGTTTTAAAAATTGATTTTTATCGTAAAAAGCATTACATAACCTATAAATATGCATATGCTGAGTATTTTATAGTAAATTTATATTTTGAACTGTATATTTTCAAAAGCCATGAGACGACTAGTGTTTGTTTTTTTAGTTTAGGGGCTCTGTAAAAATGTCAGATAATTCAATGCAATACTTATTGAAAAAAAGTTACATTCCAGATTATGCATACTGACATCACAGTCTTTCATGCTCAGCAAATGTAACTTTTTTCTCACAATTTGCAACAGATTGCATTAAGTTTAAGATTGATTAATTTCTCAAAGTGCCAGCTTGGTAGCTCGTTTTCTTATATCGAGCTTAAACAGCTAAGTAATTAGTTATTAACCATAATTACTCACCATAGAGAAGTTGATAAAGTAGAAACTCTGGCTGATATACTGAATGCCCTTAAACTACTTTACAACCATTCTTGTATTTTTTCAAATTTAAAAGGCAAACTGAAAAAACACAATATTTAACTAAGATTTAAAAGTTGAGGGGTTAGTGTGGAATGCGCGCATAGGGGTGAAGCCCCACTAGTACACACACACGCGCGCATACACACACACGCACACATGCATATGTATGTATGTATGTATATTGGGCTTTTGGCGGATCTGTCCCCCGCACCTCCTCGGCCCAACTTACTCATGTTTGACCCCCCCTCTCAGCCCCACCTCAGAACAAGGAAACCTTGTTTTTATTCCAATGTGAAATTAATCCAATAAAAGTTTTGGTTGCACCCCTCGCTGCCCCTAAATTTCCTCCTCCATCCTCAGCTCCCTCGCTGCCCTTTAATTCGTTCTAATTCCTGCTCACCCCCCCTTATTCTCTTCCCACGCTTTTCTTCGCCCCTCTTAAGCCCCCTTTCGCTGCCTCTTAATCCGTTCTCACACCTACTCGCCCCCCCCCCTATTTTATTTCCACGCTTTTCTTGAGAGATTTAATTTCTTTTGCAAAAAGCAATTTTCTCTCAGTTATCTGTTTTTTGCACACAATCATTATTTTTAGATGTAGGTAGATTAAATGATTCACAAAACTAGTCTTTTATAGTAAGAATTTGATTTTTGTACAGAAGAGCAAGATTTTCTTAATCGGAAATAAAATCTTCTGTAAAACAGGTTTTATACTTGTTCTGAATATTTTTTTAAGTAGAAACTATGGAAAAAATTGTCTCAATTGATAAGGCAACATTATGGTAGTAGGTTCTTTGAATATATTATCAATTTGAGTGTCGTATTCCATTGATCTCATTGCTACAGCAGTATCTTTGAATGTTTTATGAATAATTCCACTATGTGTTCTTCAATGTTTAGATTATGTCCCTTCTTTTACTTTATTTCACATTAGTTTTAAATAGAATTATTAGTTATTTTTTAAAGAAACAATATGTAGTCTTCCAATGGCCGTGTTCAATTAAAATAGTTAATTTAATGTGACTTTTAAAATAAATCAAAGTCTTTGAGGGCGTTGGTGGGCATAGTCTGCAATAAGCAAAGCTTCGGTTCTTCCTAATATATCGTCGTATCGCCCTCTTCAGGTTGTAGCTCTTTAGACTAAACCAAGGATCAAAATTTGACTTTAGCAGATACAGAGTTCCATTCCCTCGATAAGATTGATATGTTGATAGATGCCTCATCACTTTGCCCCTGAGTACGAAATTTCCATGCTTGTAGCAGCCAAAATTGTTTTATGTGAAGAGTTTTATGTCGATGATTGTTCATCAGGTGGACATACTGAAGTCGAAGCTAGGAAAAAATGTGATCAAATTATGGAGTTATTCAGTAAAGGCGGTTTTTCGTTACAAATGGTCCTTAAACCCTTCCACCCCTTTGTTGAATTGGCCTACTAAGTTACTCGCAAGCGATTCCAAGTCACTGGAAGAGGACGTTGAGAGCGTTTCAGTACTCGGGTTGACTTAAAATCCTAGTAGTGATGTTCTTCAATTTTGTATAGCACCCATCAAATTAGGAAATAACTAGACCAAACTTTCACTACTAGTGCAACTCGCTAAGATTTTTGATCCAATGAGATGGGTAGCTCCAACTTAAGTATTTGCTAAAGTTGTCTTCCAATCACTTTAAGTCTTAAAGACATGCTAGAATACGGCATTACCCCCGGATGAATTCAAAAATTGACTGAATTGGTTCGGTAAACATACAGAACTGAATCGCATTGAGATACCTCGATGGAATTTATTCACTCCGATGAATGACAAAATCGAAATTCGTGGGTACGCGGATGCATCTAAAAACGCATGCACAGCAGTAGTGTGCCTTAGAGTTGTTAGACAAGGTTAGACTCTAGAAACGTACTATGCTGGCTAAAATCTTTACCTTCGCGAAGGCCAGTCTTCATTGCGAATAGATGTTCTGAGATCCACACGCTAGTTCCAACAGCTACTTGGAATTTTGTTAGTTCAAAGCACAACATTGCTGATACGGCCTCCCGCGGAGTTATGCCGTGCCAATTACTTGGACAACCGCTCTGGTTTAAGGGACCTAGTCTTTTTCACGAAGTTAACCCAGTCTTTCCTACCTTTAAAGTCGAGCTTCTTGACAATTAAATCACGAATTGAGTAAAGGTTCACGTCAATACAGACGCACACCAAGCTGCTGGAAAATTAACTTTCTCCCTTATAGCACATCTAAACAAAAGAATTTCAAAATGAGAACGTCTTACCAAAGTGATTGCTTACTTTTTGAGATCATTTAACAGATGGTAATTCAAAGTACTAAGTAAGTCCAACCTTATATCCAATCTGGACAATTGTCTTGTGACAGGTAGTACTAGACCCCCTTTGCAGGCTAGTTTACCTTTCATAAACGTAAATAGTTTTCTTCCTCCATCGTTAAATCTTATTCTAAGTGTAGCTAAAAATGCTCTTCTCCTTTTGGTCTACCTATATTAACAGAGCCATTTAACAGCTAAATTTTTTATCCTTAGAAATAATTTAGAGGTGCCCCTTGAAAAACAACTCACTTGACCTTCCTCTAGTTGACTTAAATCTTTAGCCCCAATTTGAGTTAAAGATTTAATCAGAGAGGGAGGCAGGTTAAAAAATTCTTTGCTAGGATATGACGCACAACATCCTATAATTTTGTTCGACAGACAATGTTACCCATCTTCTGATAGATTATTATCATCAACTTACTCTACATGGAGAAACACAGATAACACTTGTATCTTTGAAACAAAATTTCTGGATTCTGAGAGGTAGACAAATAGTAAGAGCAGAAATCAGTCACTGCATTTAATGTTGTCGTTATAAGGCTCGTCCTTTGACTCAACTTATGGGAGAGTGGCCCAGCTCTCGAGTTTTTCCGAGCCCTCCCTTTTCAAAGGCAGGAGTTTTTTTAGCAGGACCAGTCATGATTAGAATGACTAAAACTCGAGATAAAGACACTCTAAAGAGGTATATTGTCGTATGCTTTTGAATGTAGACTCGAGCTGTACATCTTAAAATTGTAGATGACTACACGCTTTCATAGCTGCATTCCATAGGTTTACTTCACGCCGTGGTCATTGCACAGATATCTACAGTGACCAAGGTACTAATTTCGTTTTAGCGAGTATAGAACTCGAAAAACTGCTAAGATCCTTCAAACATTCGGAATCATTTGATTCTAAGTTATTGGGTCTGGGCACTGGGTGGCATTCTAACCCCCTTTCAGCTCCCTACTTTAAGGGGAGTACCACTTAAAAAGGATTATAGGGGAACAAACGCTTACATTTGTCGAGTATTCTACATCATTATGTCGGATAGAAGCTTGTTTAAACTCACGTCCGTTATTGCCACTGTGTGACGACGCTTCTAGCTTGGAAGTTCTGACTCTAGCTAACTTCTTAATTTTAAGTTCCTTTTACTTAGTACCTGAACCAGACTATACTGAGGAGAAAATCTCACCACTCCAACGATGAAAGTTAGTTACTCAAAATACGTGAAGCTTCCGGAAAAGGTGGTCTTGAGGATATCTCACTAGTTTACATTCTCGTTTAAAATGGTTGACACTGTAACGTTCGGTTCAGGTCGATGATCTCGTATTAATAAAGGGTGAAACCATCATTCCAGGAAGGTGGCCTTTTGGTAGAGTTATAAGTATGCAAGCGGATACACGGACTTTAGTCAGAGTTGCTAGAATTAAGATAGCTACCTGAAATCTGGACAAACCTTTTCATAAATTATTATTGAGAACTGTATCTGAACTCAAATCTGGTAATTTAATAGATAATGAAAGCTAAAACTACAAGGATGATTCAGTTAATAAATGAAATGGATTTAGTTAAAAGTAAGTAGAATGGTTATGCATCAAAATTATGTGAGGGTTATCTATTATAAAAAATACAGAAACCCATGATCCTATCGTGTGGTATGAAAGGAATTCATTTTGTTTTGCTTTGTTAAATTTTTTATTTTAATTTTAAAAAAAGAACTCTATTTTCTCTAACTAAGAACTTTACATATTTGCTTTATATAAACCTCTGTGTTTCTTCGTTTTTCATAACCCGAGAAGATTAGAGTTTTTACTTAAAGGAAAAAAAGTAATCTCATAATTTAAAAATTTCTTGATTTGTTGATATCACTGCGTTAAACTCCGTCCTATTAACCCCAGGAGTATGTTATAAATCGACCTAGTTATTTTCTGCGCGTAGCCTGTACTAATCTGATAAAAAAATCGAGCCCCTGCGCTAGCCAATAGCAACGCTTCTATTTTCCCCAAATCGATCGCTCCGATCGCTCCAATCGCTTCCACTAAACGCTACGTCATGTAGCCTATAATTTCACATGTCTTGTACATCTAAGGACATGATATTTAAGTTAATTATATTATTTAATTTAACATTTACTTTGCAGTTCGCATAAATGCGTGATATTAAGTTTACTTTTGTTGTGTATTCAATAAATATAACATTGTTTTGTTTTACGTGTAGTGTTGAGCGTGCTCAATGGTGCTCGTCATTATCTGCCTATGCCAAACACTGTTGCTTCTTATTCTTTTTTCGTATCCAGCTACGGTTTTCAACTTTAGTACACAGTCCACTCATTTGATCCTAAACACGGACACTTGCCAAAACATAAATGTACTTATTAAAAACATATTTATTCGTTATCAATGCAGTTTATTGTCTCTAACAATAATTTGTAAGAAGTAAAAAAAATGTAATTATGCTGAGAAGTACCGTGCGCTTCTTACACCATAAAATAATTGCCACCTCTACAGGGCTGTTCATTGTTAAAACTTAAAATATTAAAAATTGTCAAAAAAATATATAATTAAAAAATTGATTTTTTACAATTTTACAACTTTGTTACTAGAGCAGCAAAGCCCAGGAGCCTCATTTTTTCATTTTTTATTGCCCCAATAAATAGAAATACACATTATTCTACCTGTTTAACAATCTGGAAGATTGAAGTGATTATTATCAGGGTTATAATGGAAATGTAATCTTCTACGTAATGGATTCTTTATTTGTCAATTTTGACGCTGCTGTTTTAAACTCGATAAATGTTCTGCTTCAGTTTTTTGACACTAAAAATTTTAAACATTTGAAGCATTTAAAGCTTTTTTCCAATTGAAAAGCTCTCTACGATTTCCAGCTCTGGGCTACATGTACTGTTGGTATCTTACGTACGTTGCTCGGGCCTATTATAACCACACTCATTTAATTCAATTGCAGGTTGATTCGATTTTACTTTGACGCCACCTAGCTGATTCCAATTAACTATAGCGTCAAGCCAGCGTTTATTTGCAAAACTTTGAGCTTATTTATTTCTTTTGTTTATAGATTTTTTTAGATAGAAACTATACTAAAACGATCTAAGGAATGTCAAGAATCGGTATGCGAAATTTCAATGAAATCGGTTGAATAAATTTCGCGGTTAACGATTACAACGGTTTTAGCGACTTTGCTTTATGTATTAGTAATATATACGTATACTAAAAGGGCTTCATACCCTCGCGTGCTTCGCACGCTTATCCCTTAATACTTATCTCAAAATAACAGTTGTTTGATTTACTATAACTACTTTGTTTTTAGTTCCAAATTACGAGTCATGAGATTTCATACTTCAAAAAGTAACCTATATTGCAAATGAATATTTCGTATTACAATATAGTATATGAAGCATTACATTTATTATGAAAGATAAGATGCCTAAATATCTATGTGTTGATACGTATACTGCATCTTTTTTTTTCATTCAGGATAGTATAAGGAAGAATTATTTAGAAATGGAGTTTACGGAACTGAAGTTTAATTAAAAAGTTTTGTTCAAATTCATAATTTTTGTAACAATTAAATCTTACTTATAGTTTTGTAAAAAAATTATGTATTACAAAATTAATTTTTATTTCTGGTACTAATGACAGTGGGAATTTAACGTTACGTTATAATAATGTCAAAATTACGCAAAAACTAAAGAAAGTTATGAATACAAATTGTTATAATTAAAAAAAAAGTTGTAAAATTATATAAATATATCATTTCAAAATAAAATAAAAAAATTTTTAGTGTCAAAAATAGTAAAATAAGATCAAAAAAAAGTATTATAGGAAAAAAAAAGTAAACAAATAAAACAGATACAAATAAAAATGGTATACACAAAACCAAATACTCAAGAAAACAAGTTATTTTAGCGAAATGAACGTTGAATTCGAATTTTGTTTAGCAAAATTTTTACGAAGTAACAGACAAAAATTTAAATGCTGTAAAAGTGGAAGAATATTTTTACCTGTTTCAAGTCTGTATGGTTTTAAGTTCAAGCACTTATTACTAAACGGCAATAATTTTACATATTGTATTCAAAATAATCTTTTATCTTTTGCATAATTTAATGCGAATCATAAACTATTAAGTCATTATTTCTTTGAAGTACTTTTTATATTTTAAAGTTAAATACAATCATTCGTTTAGTTGACAAAAATTTTTCTAAATTACTTTCAGAAAGTGCAGAGAAAAAAATAAAATTTTTGAACAGTCCTAAAAAATAGTAAGTCAATAATGTATGTTAAAAAATATTTAATAAAAATAATAGATCTTTATTTAATAGTGTTTTTCTGACTTTTCATGATAAATACACCATTTATTTAAGTAACAAAGTTTTGAATCTAACAAAATAAAAATACGACAGCTTACTATAGCATGGATCATGCCACGTACAAAAGTGTTAATAAACTGGATGATAACATTTACATAAATTTCCCTTTTAAAATATGAATCAATATTCCTGAAAATTTGCCAGCGCACGAACTAAATTGGAAAATTGAAGTAATAGATTCAAAATAAGAAAATTATCTTAGTATAATATTAAAGCCAAAATTCTAACAGGAGAAAAACTTGAAAATAAAATATTTATACCAATAATCACTTTAAATACAAGTAATATCTCGTCATTACCTTTTATATTTTACAGAAAGCAATTTCCTTTAGTCTTAGCATTTGCTATGACAACTACCAAATCTTAAGGGCAAACTTTCGATAAAGTAGGCTTATACTTAAAAAAGCATTTATTTTCTAAATGAATTGATTTTAAATAAAGGACTGTATATGAGCCCAAGAGATCTGGGGATAATTATTTTTGGGACACTCTACCTTGAGGAAGGAACGAAACCGGAAAGGGTGAATCACTTAGCCCTGTGAAAATGAAACGGGCGTCATGAAAATACTTGATTTCACACAGCACTTTTAATTATTTATCAACAAAATATAAAGATTTATTTCCTTCGTAACGATACACTTGATACTATCGAAAAATCGAGAAATATAGATATAGTCTTAAATACTTAAGTTAACTGACGATAAATTGCTCGTTAATGAGACTAAATCGTAAATGGTTACAACGTCGTTTAATTAGCTAAACAAAAGGATTGAACTTAAGTTTAACAATTCGTAATATTACGACAAAAGAAAAGTTCAATAGTAAAAGAAAGCAACGAGACTGGTTAGTAGAGTACGACCAGCTCGTTGCGAGAGTTGAAGGAGAACTAGCTATAGCAGCTTACTACACACGAGACACGCATCTATAGTCGCGCGCCAGCGACTCCTATAACACAAAAAGCTAACTGTAGAAGCATACATACCATCTCTTTCTCTCCTACATTCGCCTACTTATATATAACGTCAAATACATAAGGATGCATACTGATTCGTAAGCTATAGTATACTACTTGTTCAGAATACATATATTTTAAGTACATTCAAAATAAATACATTTAAGTATTCAGTGAACTCAAAACTGAACACTAAAGGACAACTGTACGTATCGTTATCAAGATGCCAAACTCTAAAAGGGATATTTATTCAAAATAAACGTGAAAATAATTCTAAATTAGGAAATAATTTTCGGAAAGAAGTTTTTGATTAAGAAAAAGTACATTTTTGAGAAGAAAAAAAAAATAACGAATAAAAAGTAATCACATAGATTAAAACAAAATTATTTAGTAGCAGCATATGACATGACATGTTGATAGTACATAAAATTATAGTTTTGTTAAAAATTATTATAGATATATCTTTCTATATTACATAATTAAACGTGTGGGCCATTCCTTATAATTTTCCCAGTACCCTCAACCCACCACCCCTTTACAAGCCCAACGTTAACATTAGTAAAAACGGTTTCAGTGACCCCCTGAGGAGTTAACCTGCCGAATCATACCTGGAGATGGTAACGCTGGTTGAAAGACGCCCAACTTCCCGAGGTGATGTTATAGGAGGGCCTAGCAAGTCAGTGGTGGGCTTGTTGATTTGCTCCACCTTCTCCTTCAAATTCAGCGGGTCTGGAATGACAAGATTCACCCTCAAGATTTTAGCCCCAACTCTTCCCTGGGACAGGATCAAGCTGGGTACTTTCTTTTCCCAGTCCTATTATTGCAACGTTTCCTTTTTCGGGCAAGCGAAGTGGCCTTGCGACTTGTTCCTTTGCGAGTTTTTCTATCTCTCCTTTGGCCCAGCGCTATAAAACATCTTTACGCCTAGAGCTTTGCTCCCCACGCATGGCTTTTCCCTCTTCTATCACGAGCCATTGGCCAGGGCCGGACTCCTCGAGTGGGATCCGTCACAGCAGATAAAGAGCCTTGAAGTATTCTAATAATTATGAATATTAATTTAAATTCATTAACATTTACAACTAGATAATATGTACAAAAAATGCAGTATTTAAGTTTTGCTTAAAATGTTTTAATCATTTGTAAGACTAAAGTACTCGTAGCATTAAATTTTTCTTTCAAAATAGTGATAAAGGAACAATGTTAAGTTTGAGAATAATAATTTACATGACAGGATAGAAGTAAATGAATTAATAAAACCAATACAAAGTTATAAAATAACAGAAACCGAATACATGTGTCAAGCTGAATAGCTTTGCCATCAACGCTGCCAGTACTTTTCAGATGGTTTTCCCCTTCCCATCTCCTTCAGCGGTTGCGCGCGCCGGTCGCGCGGGCTCGCGGTGAGACGCACTATTCAGCTGAGTCAGTTCTGAAGCACCCGTGCTACCACTAATACCGTTACGTCGTTATAAATCAGAATACCAAATCTACAGAGTAGCACTGTAGAGAGGCCGTGTGATTTTATATTGTATTAAATAAATAGAGTTAAAGAGTTAATACTCTCTCCTGTAAGTAGTTATTTAACTTTGTGCCCTGGTCATTTATCCCATACCTTCGATAGGTTATTACGAACTAGGACAGCTACCTTAACTCTGGACAGACCCATTCATAAATTAATATTATTGGAAACTGTATCTGAACTCAAATCTGGTAACTTAATAGATTATGAAAGCTAAAACTACAAGGTTGATTTAGTTAACAAATAAAATAGATTTAGTTAAAAGTAAGTGGAATTGTTATGAATCAAAATTATGTGAGGGTTATCTATTATAAAAAATACAGAAACCCATGATCCTATCCTATGGTATGAAAAAAATTTATTTTGTTTTGGTTTGTTAAATTTTTTATTTTAATTTGAAAAAAAAAACTCTGATTTCTCTAACTAAGAACTTTACATATTTGCTTTATGCAAACCTCTGTGTTTCTTCGTTTTCCATAACCCGAGAAGAATGGAGTTTTTTACTTAAAAGGAAAAAAACTAATCTCATAATTTAAACATTTCTTGATTTGTTGATATCGCTGCGTTAAACTCCGTCCTATTAACCCCAGGAGTATGTTACAAATCGACCTAGTTATTTTCTGCGCGTAGCCTGTACTAATCTGATAGTATATTTTATTGTATTGTATTAATCTTATATTGTATTAAATAAATAGAGTTAAAGAGTTAATACCCTCTTCTGTAAGTTTTCATTTAACCTTGTGCCCTGGTCATTTATTCCATACCTCCGATAGGTTATGGGCCCAGGGTACGCGGGCCACTGCGCGAAAGTAATTTTCTGACGTAATCAGAAAATCAAAGTGTTGAGAGTGTATTGTGTTTTATAGAGCCTAGAAGCAGAGTAAGAGAAATAGAAAGGCCAGCACAGAGACAGCGAGCGGCAACAGGACCACCGTCGGAGATGGTGCACTACCTGCGTGTCATTACCGTTTTTAGAGGAGAGTGAGCAGCACCGGGGTAATTGACGCCATCTCCAAGGAAAATTTCTCCGAAATCGCGCTGAGTGGAATATTCATGTGAGTGCGTATGTGTCTTTGTTGTTCTCTTTCTCTCTACTGTCGAGTGTAGTGTATAGGTATGAGAGATTGTTGATATTGACGAAGGTGTTGAGATTAGTAAAACCGTTCTACGTGAATTTTTGTTTTTCCAAGAAAGAGTTTTGTTCCCACGTAAGTGTTCTTCCGTCCTCTCCTCCTTCTCTGTTGACGCGTGGTCTGCAACGGCCGTGTTCGTCAGTGATGGTGGGCGCACTTTTGTTTTTTGTTTTAACTTGATAGAGTGAGAGACATAATAGAGAAAACTAACTTCGAATAAATTCTTGTCCTTGAGGGAGGGGGAGCAGAGATGTTCACACGCGCACCCGTACATGCATGTAGCCTGAGAGTAAAATTTCTTGGCGTAATTTTGTGTGTTGTGTTGTATGAGAGACTGCAGTGCGGGCAGGTGTGCTGTTCATGATTATTCTTGAACACCTTTACCTTAGATGGTTGTATGTAGTGCATTTTACTTTGAATAGAGATAGAGAACACGTGAAGTACACCCATATACATTGTCGTTTCGGTAATTCCGTATAATTACATACGTACATGCATGTATGCAACGGCGCACTACCTTACTGCAAGTTTGTCTTCATTCTCCTGAAAACGCTCAGCAAAATTTTTTTAGTTGCAAACACACTTTTAAAATCCATGTTATAGACTCAGTGATACGACTCGGGGTTGTGATCAGTAAAAAGCATGCTGTGCCGCTGGAATCTGGTGATGACTAAGAAAACTGTGTGAACCCGTTCGAGCCCCGTGCAAGCACATGATGTACCTGCCTTCGAATGATTTCATTGCTGTGCGTTAAATTTTAACACGGTAACTGAGTGCAAACGTTGGGCTCGGCCGGGAGGACCCGTTTTCTGTTTCAAACCAAGAGAAATTGATATTCGTTTCTCTTGGTTCAGAATCACTCAAATTACTCTTAGAACTACTAGACGTTACCTGTTAGAATATTACAAAATATTTCAATATTTTTGAGGCTAGAGTTTTTGTAGTCTTTTAGAGCCCGGGAAATTTAGAACTATTGTGAAATCCCAAAGTAAATTTAGAATACATGGTAACCTAAAATATTTTTCAGAATACAGGCTCAGAATATTTGAAAATATCGCAGAATTAAATTGTAAATTGATGATCAGAGTGGCTAAATGGATTTTAAAACTGCGGTGAGAGCATTTAATTAACATCAGGCTGAGTCATTTGTATAATCCCGTGACATATGAAGAAGCTGTTATGCATCGTCAAGAAGGACAGCGATGACGACTCCTTTGAGGTAGAGAGCGAGTTTACCGTCAAGGAGGTCCAGCAGCAGGTCAAATCATCAGGTTACAAATTAGGGGCCAAACCTACTCCTTGGTTTAATTGTAAAAGGGGCGGCAGAAAATCGACTCGTCCGCCAAGGTCCAAAGGAGCCTCGGCGCTGTCGGTCCTAACCTCCCATGAGCCATAAACTGACATTTTTGCTGCTGGTTTCTCACCCTCAGGGGGTTTGCACACCGCGTCATCACTAATCAGCGAAACCACTCCGAAAGTGACGAATATCGTGCACCTCCCGACCATGAATAAACTTGCAGACTCGATGAAAAGCTTAGAGTCTGAATTAATTAAAGAAAAAAATCAATTTTGTTTAAAGTCTGCTTTGACTAACCATTTTGAGGGACTCAAAGAAGTGAGTAAGAGTTAAGCGGTTGCGGCTCAGACCATGAAAGAGGTGGTTGACAAGATGCTGGAGGCATCAAAAAACAACCTAGAGGCTGAGAGGCTGCGCTTGAAAAAACTAGAGGTAAATAAAAATTTTAGAGATGATTCCAATAAAATTGTTTATTTAAAAATTGAGAAAAGTACCGAAAATTTGAGCATGAATAGAGTTTTAATCGATGATCTAAATACCCCAAAAATAACAATTAAAAGAGATTGCAAGATTACACAGAAACCAAACTTTTATATTTACATTGATTATTTAGAATCAAAGCTGATATAGTATATTACGTACCTAGGCCAGAAAGTGGGGCTATTACTGACCACGCTATATTATCACCTATACTATGACCGCGGTAATGCGCGGTCAGATGTAGCCCCACTTTTTGGCCGTTGTGCGTATACTTTTTTTCCTTACACCTCCACCGAAAGTTCGTCACCATGGTTTTAGTTTTGTTAAAAATGAAGGTTTAAAGATCCAGTCAAAGATTTAGTGCATTATGCATTATTGTTGATCGATCGGTCGCTCGAACAATACCACTTAAATGCACGTAAATGAGTGTACATGTGCATAGGTATATCTATATATATAGCACTTATACGCTACCGATGACTGAGGAAAGGGGAAGGGAGGAGGGAGCTCTACGCTCGCCGAGACTGTAATATATTATATAGAAACAGATTGGGCCGAGGATTTGTGCAGGTTGGTCGTGCTGGCAAAACGAGAGGAAGAGAAATCCGTCGTTTTTTGTTTTCCGTTGCTGATCCGTGTTTCGTTTTTTTTTATTCATCTGCATTCATTCTTTGGTATACGTTTCCTTGCAAGGACTTTTTTATCTCCAAGCCACTACACGCCAATTAAAAACGTAAGTATATGTGTATGTGTGTATCTAAACTCGTCGAAAGCGATGTGAAAATCATCATAAAATTTTTATAAACACACTGGTGAATTTTCAAAAAACGAAGGAGCAACGTTAGTGTGTAGCATGTCCGGGCTTAGATTGACATAACTAAAAGTGAGAGTGCATGCAAAAGCTCGGCGGTTTTTTTTACTCGTGCCATCGACAAATCATCAAGAACGTGTTATTTTTTTTCGGCATATATTTGTCATCGCATGTGTGTATGTGTGCGCGCGCGAGAATAAGTGTCTATCTAACCGCACTTTATTTATACACTGCATAACACATAAAACTGTTTCTTATTTCTTTATTTGATTTAAAATAGGTACAGCAAAATGGTTGACTTCAGCGTTTCATCCGACAGTGAGACTGAATTTGACGATGCTCATGTTGAAAGAGACTTTGAAAGAGAAGCGGAGCTCATCAAAAACAACCTTTTGCCACCAAAGTCTTTAGCTCGTTACAATCTCAGTTATGAAAAGTTTATACAGTGGATGGCTGTTAATTAAAATAAAAGGATAGGGGACAAAAAAGTCAGAAATATAGAAGAAAAAATATTACTTGTTTATTTTTCTGATATGGTAAAAAAAGTCAGACCGAGTACGGCTTGGGGTCATTGGTCAATGCTGAAGTGTACGCTAGATCTAAGAAGAAGAGTGGACATCGATAAATTTCACAATTTGAAAACGATGTTGAAGAATAATTCCAAAGGCTACAAACCTAAGAAGGCAAAAGCATTTACTTGGGAACAAGTGAAGACATTTTTGGGGAGTGATGACAACTTTTACTTGGGGTCTAAGGTATTCGATTTTTTTTTTCATTTGTTGACTTTTTCTTTGATTTTTTTCATTGTCACATGTATGATTCTCTATCATTGCAGGTAATATTGATTCTTGGTATTTTTGGCGCTTTACGTACGTGTGAGATTTTAAATCTTTCAACAACAGATTTTAACGGAGTAAACAATCAGTATTTTATCACTATAAAGGATACGAAAAATTATTATCCACGAACGTTTAATGTTGGTGGTGAATATTACAGTATTGTTAAAAAATATTCGTCTCTAAGACCTAGTCATGTCGAAACTAGTCATTTTCTCATTAATTACCAAAGAGGAAAGTGCACTAACCAAGTGATTAAAAGGTACAAAATCAGTGAAACTCCAAGGGTCATAGCTCTGTACTTGAATATACAAGATCTAGATAATTACACTGGTCACTCATTTAGAGCTACTGGTACTACCTTATTAGCCAACGCTGGAGGCAACTTAGTATCAATAAAACAACTGGGAGGGTGGAAATCTGATGCTATAGCTCAAACGTATGTGAGAAACTCGGAATACAACCGAAAAAAAATTTTTGAACAAATAGCGAACATTGATAAGCCATCGACGTCTGCTAGTCTTCAGATATCTACCAGGCAAAGTACTTCACCGCCAAAGAAAAAATCTAAGTATGATGATCAAGAAAATTTGGAGTCTGCAATTTTTGAATCTAAATCAAATCAAGAAAATTGCGACCAAGTGCTAGATCATAATCAAACAAATGAAAATGAATCAGATTCAAGCGACAAGCAGGGTGCCAATTTTTCAGAAGTTTTAAACAATTCATTTTCTTGTTTAAATTCGAATCATGGATCCTATAAAGATCATTTTAAAAATCCTAATGTTTATATCCGTAAGTGCAAAATAAACCAGGTTATTATCAATAACTATTATAATTGTGATAAGCATAATTCGATTAAATAAAAGGTTTCATAGTTTATTTTTGTAATATGACATGTATATACTACATTTATATACTAAATAAATCATTAAAGTCAAAGTAACAGATCAAAAAATATTAATTTGGTAGTTTTAATTTTGTGTTGTGTACTCTGTTCATATGAAATTAATACATTTATATGTACATGTAAGTTGTGCAAAAAAAAAAATATATATATACATATTTATATATCCAATAATTTATGCAAATAAATATCCAATGATTTTCTGTGTTGTATAAACTATAAAGGTTATAACTCCGTTAGCCGTATATATATATATGTATTGTATAACTACTGCTGCTTCTCGATCGGTGCTGAATAGATAAGTATATATATCTGCGCACTTTGTTCTGCGCACATATGGCAGGACTGATATGAGGCTTTTTCTAGCTCAAAATCGGGTCAGATGGAACGAACTTTCGGCGGAGGTGTAAGGAAAAGTAATGATTTGTACGATTTTGTTGACTTGAACCACAATAGTCTGAAAAATTTAACTGAGGAGGGCATAAATAAAAGAAAAAATTTAGTAAGAGAGATAATCATTAGCCACATTGATAAATATTATCACAGAAGAATTCTGGACGTTCAAGAACCGAAAGAGATCATAGAAAAATTAATTTTGTTTAAAACAATTGAACTGAATGTGACTCATACATGTGTAAGAGCTAAATTATATCAAATTAGGATGAAAAAAGGAGAAAAAGTAGATGATTTCTGTGAACGCTTTGAATCCATAATTAGAGAGTACGAAATGAGTAAAGAGGCTAATCCTCTATTAGAGCAAGAAAAAAGAGCAGCCTTCTATCAGGTGGTAGTTCAAACCATCTCTGAGGTCAGAATTGCTGATCTTATTAGAAGACAAACTACTTATGAAATGAGCCTAGAGGAAATGAAATCGTTCTTATTTTAAGTAGAAGCAGAAAAGAGAAAAGAGGTAAATAGAGGACAGAGGTATGATAATCCTCAACCCTATAGAGCGTACGCCCAACAGGGAGCTGGAGTTTTAGAGGACTGTTGCTACTGGTGCAACAAAGATAGTTACTGGGCGCATGACTACCCTATACATCCCAAGACTTTTTGGTTTTATTACTATTGCCAGGCAGTACGAAATCACGAAGATATGGACTGTTCCCAAACTAGAGGTAAAAGTAATAATAATTCTAATAATTATAATTTTAATACAAAAGCGATTGACAAAGAAGACAATGCTCAAAATTCGGGATACAATAAAGATAAACTTAATAAGTTCATCACAGGTAGAGTCAACAAAAACAATAACAATAAGAGAAATCAGAGATAACTTAGAATAGCAGCCACTCAGTCGTCTGAGGAAAAAGAAGAAACTAGATAAATCAACTCTGGTAGAGGAAACTATACGACCAGAGCTGATAGAGTGGCAAAGGGAGGGGGTGTCGTGCTGAATAGCTTTGCCATTAACGCTGCCAGTAATTTCCAGATGGTTCCCTCTTTTCTATCTCCTTTAGCCGTTACACATGGTAGTCGCACGGGCTTGTGGCGAGACGCGCAGTTTAGCTGAGTCAGTTCTAAAGCATCGATGCTGCCGCTAACACCGTTACGTTGTTATAAATCAGATCACCAAACCTACAGAGTGGCACTGTAGAGAGACCGTGTGGTTCTATATTGTATAAAATAAATAGAGTTAAAAAGTTAATACTCTGTTCTGTAAGTATTCATTTACCCTTATGTCCTGGCCATTCATCCCATACCTCCGATAACACATTGTAAAATAATTATTTTATTTATATTGATATCATAATTCTATAAAAAAAATTTCGTTGTATCTCTCAATAAAATTACTTTTAATTTTATGTGATTGAATTACGTCTTATGGATATATTCACTCAAACTATTAGTTCACTGTTACGGGGTTCTGCCGATGCGGGATAACGAGGCGGAATTTGCAACCTCGACCAGGCCTGTGTTGCCCGGGTACCCTCGGCGACACCTCCAATAATCTTTATACGTGGGTCTCGCTCTCCAAGACACTGCTGGGGCCTAGTATCGTGGCTTCAGGGGTCGTCGCTTCTCACGACAACTTTAACACGGTACAAAGAGTGGGTTTCCAAATTAAGGGTCCGCCAGGTCGTAAAAATTTTTTTGGGTCCTGATAGGGCCGAAAAACATCTTTTTTCACATTTTAATTTTTTTCTCCTGTTCTAATAATAAAATAAATCTTGAAAAATTCGTGAGTATACAGTTTTACATTACTTTCAAGTAGAATTTTTTCTGAAATCATTGAGTTGAACGTAACCTCGAAGAAATTATTTCAACTTTAATGGCTATTTTTGCACAGGTTTTATTATACCTGCACAAAATTTTATTCTCTTATCTTGAAGAGCGTCAAATTATTAGTCGAAAACGTACTTTCTAAGATTTTTTCAGTAGTGCGCTGTGTTGAAAGATGCAAAAAACCGTTATTTGACTCGAATAGCTATAAAATATAGCACTTTCTCACGTCTTATTTTTTTCTCGCTTTCTAACTATCAAAAAAATCTGAAAACATTTGTGAGTATATAGTTTAACATTACTATACAAAANTTTTCTGTGGTGCGCCATGTTAAATAATGCAAAAAACTGTTAATTTGACTCCAAGGAACTTTTAACACAACACTTTCTCACGTCTTATTATTTTTCTCGCGTACTAATTTTTTTACAAAATATGAATAAATCAATGAGTATACAATTTTTGATAACTCTTTGGTTGAATTTTTCTTTAAATAAATGGAGTTGGACATAACCTCGAAAAAATTGTTGAAACCTCAAAGCGCAACTTTAGCCAGGTTTTATAAAACCTGCATAAAATTCACACGTATCATTTCGGAGAGTATCTAAAAATAAGTCGAAAACGTATTTTTTGAGACTTTGTTCAGTCGTGCGCTATGTTCGAAGATGCAAAAACCCGTTATTTTGACTCTAGGAGATCTTAAACATAACACTTTCTCACTTCTTATTTTTTTTCTCACGTTTTTATCATAAAATAAATCTAAAAAAACTTGTGAGTAAACAGTTTTACATTACCTTTAAATAGAATTTCTTTTAGAAGTATTGGAGTTGAACATAACTTATTTACTAATAATTATTTTAACTTGAAAACGCTATTTCGGCCAGGTTCTATTATCCCTGCATATCATTTTATTCTCTTATCTTGAAAAGACTCAAATAATAAGTCGAAAACATACTTTTTGAGATTTCTTTAAGTGGTGCGCCATGTTCAAAAATGGAAACAACTGTTATTTTGACTCCAAGGGACCTTGAAAATAGCCTCTGATTACATCTAATCAAATTGAAAATGTCTCATATATTTCTACCAATATAATGTATCTGTATACTCTACAATTTAACAGCCATTACTTTTTCGCAGGTAAATAATGATAATACTAACATTTCAAGCTATAAATTTCCCTCAAAAGTTCATTTCTTCGAAAAAAAAAAGAAAAACTAAAGTACTTATTGATTAAGCTTAAGCAATGTTCACTGATTGTATTTTATAGAATCTTAATATCTTTCATGAATCTTCACACCATTATTAAGGTATCGTAAATGGTGCGTTAGGTTTTTGTTGTGAATCTTCACCTTGAGTCACATTATAACACTGATAATATTTTGAGTATTAAGGTGTTTTATACTACGCATGTACGTATAGAATATTTTACGGATTTCCTTGAATTTTTCTACAGTCACTTTTATCTGCGCTGCAAAAAAATATTTCTCAATGGCCTTGCCGAATCAAACAGTATAACATTATATTGGATAAAAATATAAATACCTTTCTACATTACATATAGTTCAGAGTTCTAATCATCATTACTGTTCTCGTTGATCACTGGATACACGTTATTGATGTTAAAAAGATTAGTCAGTACTTCAGTGGATCGAATCACGTTTGAGAAGTATCTGTCATGTGATAAATGATACAGAAGTCTAGCAACATGAGAGCAACATCCAATCGTTCGTAGGCCATTAGCACAGCTGCAGCAGTATTCTTTTATTGCAGTTATATTGTTCTCATTAGGATCGTAATGAATGTAACATTTACTAATATACTATTAATATGCATACATCTTACTTCAAATCTTACAATACCTGGATCAGCTTTTAAAGAACTTATATGAAGAGTATTATCATCTTTAAGCATTTCTTCTAAATAGGAAATAGCTTGCTGTAATTGATAGGATCCCGTGAAAAAAAGTTCTAGTTCTTCCAATATCAGTTCTGGGAAGTCGAGTAAAGCAGAAGAAGATATTTTTTTAAATGGTACTGATTTCTGATTGTAGTTTGAATCCGATATTTTTTCAGATAAATCATTTACGACATTATTTTGCGACTTCATTTTTTCGACAATTACATCTAATTTATTATTGTCTGAATTAAGTCATGGTCCAGTGATATTTTGAATGAAACAAGCAACTTAACAGTTTGTTCCAGCATCTAGAAGGGCTTGATTTCTGATCTGATAATGTAACAATTTATACTTTTGTACAAGAATTCCATGTATAGCTTCGACAACCCAACCAAGTTTCATAACATACCTTAATTCATTCGATTCTTTAGTTGTAAGTTGATTTCTTTTTACTTTTAGGGCTGGCATCAGTACTTTAAAACCTTTTTATTCTAAATGAGTTGTGATTTCTCTGAATCCATGGTCGATAATGAAAGCATCTCCTTATTTTACAATACTCATAAGTCCATTTGGATCTTTTAAAGTATGTTGAAGTATCGTGGCATCATTGAGAGTACCTTCAAATGGCCCTGCAAGATCAATAATATATCCATTCGTGGTACAGATGGTAAAAAGCTTGCACAATGGAACTTTTTTTTTGTCCAGAATAAGATTTTTGCTGATAAGCATTATTTGCACTTTTCTCGTGTGTTAAGTTAGTGCCATCACAAATAACAAACAAAGTATCATTAAAATTGTACAAAAAATCCACAGCTTCTGCCTGTTCCTTCAATAGAAAATTTCGGCTATGAAAACTGATTCGAAAGTTCTTTGGAAGTATCTGTTCTTTAAAGCACTTCAAAATAGAATTTATCGAATTTTCAACAACCTTTTCAGTAACTTCTAAAATAGCAACTATCAATGTACTTGAATTTCCTGATCTTAGTTTGAATGAAAATATCATAAGAGCTTGGGTTATATTTCCATTAACAGATTTTTTCTTTTTTATTAACATTTCTTGAAGCTTTAAAATTGTATTCCATGAATGTTCGGTGAAAGCTTTCACACGTTCTTCTGATAATATGAATTGACCAATTTCATCATGTAGTTTTATATTAGCTTGCTTTGACAGCTTTTCGATAAATGTTTTAGCCTCCCCAGCTTCAATTGTAGTCTCTGTCAAATAGACAGACATCGTTGATATCAAGTTTTCATTAAACCTTTTTTTAATCAGATGGCTAGGACAGCATTGATTCCGATTGGAAATGAACAAACGTCTTTTCGTAAAAATTCGAAGAGCCTGCAGGGCACATCGATAATGTTATTTCTCTCTCCACATGAAAAACAATATGTTTTTGAAAAAATCTTTCTTTCAAAAGGCATGATGATACGTTCAATCTCTTTACATATGGATTCATCCGTTGGGAAATACATCGAATGTTCACTTGATTCCTGGTTTGATGAATTTCGGTTGGATTTTTGTAAATACTGAGTCGATTGTTGTGATGATTGCTTATTAGATATTTTTATTTCGTCTTGATTGATCGAAACTTCAGATAAGGCTTGTGATAGTTCCTTATCATCACTTTGTAACTCGGTTGAAATTGTCTGTTCTGGCACAGTCTCTGAGTTTCTATAAGTGTATTATGTTGTAAGATTTTTGCAAAGTTGACTCTTTTCATACCTCAGTTTCGAATGCTTGACAAAAAGTGTCATTTGGTTGGACATAACAGATACAAGTCTTGAAAAACTCTTCAGCCTGTTTCTTTGTTTGAATTGTTTTAAAATACTTGTTTTTTTTCTTGTGGAGGAAGATTTGACACTTACAACATTTAGTATCATTCTTTTCACGTATGTTCTTTAGAGGTTCTTCATTTGTAGAACTCATTTCATCTTCTGTAAATAATGTGTTTATGAGTATTTGTTAGTACTACATGTAAAAATGACGCTTTGGCATTTAAAAAAATATTGTAGCTTTATATTGGTTTTTTCTATAATATTTTAATAATAAGAAAAGGTTATTGATATTTTACGAAAACAATAAAAGGTAAGATAGTTTTAATAAATAACTAGCAATTATTTGTGGTATAAAACGTTTTTTTTTTTTAACTTTGTAGTATGGCTAAGGTATTAAATAATATCTATACGGTAAAAGTCCCTATTCATGAAACGTTCTCCACTGTGAAAACTCAGTAATTCATCATAAGAGCATAAATGAAGTGTATTCAATATACTTACTGCGGTTGTAAATCAATATTTAAAGAATTAAAAACAAATTTTCTAACAATCACTGCTAAATTAAAGGTAGAATTCAAAAAAACAGTAACTCTAAAGGAAAGCTCTTCTGTAAGTAAGTAAGGTGCAGGCAGTGGCCCGCTCTCTACGCTCGCTCGTTCGCCAGAGCACCACTATTGCGCTAGGCACTGACTGTCACGCTGTCAAAGTCAAACCGCTCAACTTTTTCATGATAAGTCTTTACGAAATGATGTACATTCATTCATAAAATTATAATTTCAAGTATAAATTAAATTGAGAAATAATTTATTGGACTTAAAATAAATTGTAATTGAAAATGCTATAAAAAAATTTATAATAGGGACATTTACCTTACATAGATATAAATATCTATTTTGTAGGATATCCTTTTTTTAAACCTGCTAAAAAAAATTATTTTGTAATCCAAGACATCTTTGAGCAAATAAAGCCACTATCTACTCGTCCATTGATACTGCACCTGAAACAGAAATAAATACCACTATTTTATCCCCGAAAAGTGGGGGAAAGCAGTAGTATTGAAAAAAAAAAAAAAAAACCGCCTAAAGATGAATATGCTTTGTGATCTGAGTAAGTATTATATTAAAAATAATATTTTATTATTTTTTTTTGACAAAGAGCTTAAAAAAAATTACAAATATATACATATGTATACACATGTGTATCTTCAAAGTTCTGTTCAACTCTAATAATTAAAAAAAGTAGAATGATTGCAGATAATCAATAAGTATAATCTCTTTTTTCTTAGCTTACAAATGTGTATATTTACTTGAAAGGATCACATACACATCAATAAATAATTATCACTCAAAATATTTTAAATATTCAACTGTTGTATAAAAAATTATACATTTTGTTTTATTACAATTATTCTAAGAGCTGTACCAAAAAAATTATTCTTTATTGATCATAATCATAAATGCTTATAATTTCTTATGCTGTTAGTTCACTTGTTTTCTGTCATGCAAATCATTTTTTCAAAGGCTAAAATATGTTTTAACTAAGCAACAGCTATTAAAGTCTTTCCCTCAATGAACTTTTCATGCAAAAGGTTTGATGTTTGATCTTCAGTTTACCCTACCTGAAAAACCAAATAATTTTATGATCATCACATGGCTACCATGTGACATTTTTCAGAAGGTTCATACACATCCCTATTAAATATACTCTATGATGGTGAAATATGACATGAATGTACACAAATAAACTGATGTCCTAGCAGCGTGTACACTAATTTGATAATATATCTGATTTCTAATTAGTATTTCATTAATTTTTGTTACCACCATGCAACGAAAAATTTTCTAATTAATAGTTGTTTATTTTAAAAAAAATACATATTTTTTAGTAGTTAATCAATTAGGAAGATTCCAATTTCTTTGGTGCCACGATCTGAGTGTAATTTTTTATACATACTTGTGCCAGAAAAACCGAAAAAAGAATTAAAATATTCCGACCTGTCTACTTTTTGAGATTTCAAACTCAAAAGTCAAAAAAATTATTTTACGTATAAGGGCGATGTTAGTGTGGTTTCTTGTTAATTTGATAGTAAAAAATAAGAAAAAAATAATGAAATAGTAGTTTTCCTACGAGTTTGAAAAGTCTCTGTTTGCGAACCGAGAGGTTTGCGGCCCGAGCCGAAGGCGAGGGACGTAACGAGGTTCGTAAAGGAGACTTTTTGAACGAGTTCCGGAAAACTGCTTTTTCGCCCGAGGAAGTACCAGCCTCCCAAAACCACCCGAGTGCGGAAAAATATTTTACTTGTGTATTCTTCAAAATACCTGTATTTAGAGATGTATCGCTATATTAATGAAAAATGGAGTTTGCTTCTTTTAACCCAAGAGAAGGTGTTTTTTTGTGTGTTTTTTCGTGGGAAATATGATTAAAATAATTTCAAAAATATAGAAAAAATATATTCCATAGGGGACCAAAAGTGGTCATTTTGTCAATAACGTAATAACGCTTCCATGAAAAGCGTATCAGCTACCAAGATGATAACAATAGATAAAATATACTTTGATCTGTGTTAATTGGTCAGAAAGCGATAATAAATAAAAATAAAATAAAATTCTGACCATTTTCAAATCAATAAGCAGTATGACTATATGAGGTATTTTTTTTTTACCTTATATTCGTGTTCAGCACCGCAAACACCATAAGTATACAAAGTGTCTGCCCATTGAGTGTATATATATATATATAGGTGTATTCAGAAGTATATCATGTAACTGTGTTAATTCAGCGCTAAACTATGCTGATTATGCGTGCATGTGCCAGGGCGTCGACAGGGGCCGAGCCGCCGAGCCAATCATATACTTATTCCAAGCGGGTCAGCTCCCGTTGGCGCCCTGGTACATGCGTGCATAAGAGCTTCGTGAACTGTGTGAACAACTTGCACATAGCATTAAATAAAAAATACTTAAAATTGCGGAATCGTTTGCAGGTTTTGCAATTAAATTTCAAAAAATTGCTAAGAGCTTAATTTCTCAATGAAAAAGTAGGCAGTCTGCAAAAATTTAATGAAACGATGGTTTTGCCTTTAAAGTATTGCCTGGAGGGTTGGAATAGTAACCAATCGTTTGCAATTTTATTCCCACTGACGAAAGTGTATGCAAATCCCCAATAGCACACAAGGTTTTTAAAACGTTCTAAAAACGTTTCTAAGTCTTTAAAACGTTTTAAAAACGTCTTAAAAACATTCTTAGATGCTCTGTACTATTAAAGAATGAAAAATAGCGAAATACGCTATATTTATTTTATAAAGAATGATTAAAGATACTCAGCGTATAACCTGGTATAACCCGGCCCAAGGCGAGGGTCAGCATAGTTGCGTGCATACATCGCCAAACCAGTTTCAGTTCAGTCCTTTAGTTCTTTATCATAACCCACCAGTCTTTCGCTTTCCGTCGATAAGTTTGATTCTGTGTGATTCCGTATAGTTCTAAAATTTCACATAGGCACAATTTAGGTCACTTCACTTTGGATATATGGGGCTTATTATTCCGGCAGGAGCGTTTGTCATCACTTAGGCGGCAAGCATGTATTCTGTATATTTATATACATGTAATGCGCACGCAGCAGTTAAATACAAATATACAAAATGTACGCTTGCCCCTTACATGATGGCGAGCGCACTTGGCGGAAGAATAAGCCCAATTCACCATCGCTGCCAGCACTAAATTGTATGCGACCTGGCTAAATTATATGCAATCTGGATTAGTGGGCGTTGGTGTAGTCTACTGGGGAGTGTTCCGCAAACCACGCCAGCAGTAAGCAAATGACGTAAGATGAAAAAGAGGCCTTTTTTCGGTCAATAGGTGATCAACAGTCAACGAACGTACGACATTTACTGCTGGCGGGGTTTGCGGAACACTCGCCAGTAATACAGTAGGTCGAGGGACAGTGCGATGAATAGGGTCACGTGGTACTGATTTGCTCCGCCATTCATAGCACCTCCCACCATATACAGTTCTATTACTTCTATACCTATATCCATGGTACAAGAAGACAAAATACCATTAAAATCACATTGGAATATTGGATTTCGTCGAACAGGCTCGATATCTGATTGGATATGACGTTATGCGGGCTCCTCCTCTGATTGGACGATTCAAGTAAACATGCGCATGGACCTACCTTGTATACTTGTACCATGCCTATATCGTTACTACAAAGTGATAGAACGGTATATCTGTATTGCTGGAAAGTAGTAGGAGGTGCTACAAATATCAGAGACAAACAGCACACCGCGTCACTATTAAAAAAAATCCAAAAATCAAACTGGATTTTTTCAGCAACATTTTCACAGAGTTCCTATACTTCCGTATAGTTGTTTACTGTTATTTCTTGTGAAATCTCAAGTTATTTATTTTTGTATGAAATAGATATGCTTACATTATTAAAGATGAAATAAAGGTTAAAAAAAACAAAGCTAAGTGAGTAACGATTTTTTGCATTCTTAAATATCGTGCCCTACTGAAAAAAATCTCAAAAAACCCATTTTTGAGACTTATTTTTTAACACTATACAATAACAAAGAATAAAATTTTATGCAGGCGTAAGAGAACCTGGCCAAAATAGCTTTTTAAAGTTGAAATGATTTTTTAAGGTTAGGTTCAACTCCAACAATTAAAAAAAAATTCTTTTGAATATTAATATTAAACTGTATGATTAAAAATTTTTTCAGATTCATTTTATGATTAGAACGCGAGAAAAAAAAAAGATGTGAGAAAGTGTCATGTTTAAGGTCCCTTGGAGTAAAAATGACAGTTTTTGCATTTTTTAACATGGCGCACCACTAAAAAAAATCTTAAAAAATACGCGTCCAACTAAGTTTTGTGCAGGTATAATAGAACCGGGCCAAAATAGCGTTTTGAAGATAAAATAATTTTTTTCGGAGTTCTGTTTAACTCTAATAATTATAAATAAAAATTCTATTCAAAAGAAATGTGGAATTGTATCCTCATTAATTTTTTCAGATTCATTTTATGATTAGAACGCGAGAAAAAAACAAGATGTAAGAAAGTGTCATGTTTAAGGTTTCTTAAAGTTAAAATGACAGTTTTTTGCATTATTTAACATGGCGCACCACTGAAAAAATATCTTAAAAAATACGCGTCCCACTTAATTTTGGACTCTCTACAAGATGGAAAAACAAAATTTTGTGCAGATATAATAGAACCTGGCCAAAATAGCGTTTTAAAGATAAAATAATTTTTTTCAAAGTTCTGTTCAACTCTAATAATTAAAAAAAAATTCTATTCAGAAGTAATGTAAAATTGTCTCCTCATTTATTTGCTCAGATTTATTTTATGATCAAAACGCGAGAAAAAAATTAGAACGTGAAAAAGATTTTTTGGGCCCTAACAGGATCCAAACAAATTTTTGAATCCTACAACCTGGTGGACCTTTTATTTAAAGCTTCAAGGCGTACTTTTATGCTGGTAAAAGAAAAAAACAAAAATTGAGGGCATTTTACCCCCCAAAACCGAGGATACCCTTTACGTCTCTGAACTTATTGTGTTACTTTCAAATTCTTAAAATTTACTCTCTATATTCATTAAGTCTAACAAAAGTCAAAAATTTCTATGACTTGTCGTACCTTTTTAAAGCAACTAGCAAACGTAGCATACAACTTGGTAATTATTAAACAATATTAAAAAACTTGTCTCAGTCAATGTCACAATGTGTGATATTCAGTTATTCGTACATTAACTGACATATTTTTTATTGATTATCATTATTTATTGTTATTTTTACCAATACTGCCATCATCATCGAAAATACTTGTTAAAATGTTTACCGTTACTTATATATTTGACAATTCTTGTAGTGTAGGTTTTTTGATCAAAATTTATTCCAAATGTTATAAATAAAGAGATATTGTTTCAATCCGGTAAGAGAAGGAGTTGATGCGTGAGGCTCATAAAGGGACGAAAAAGATTGTTACTTAGGAAAAATCGTACAACATAACACAAAAAACTTACTTTTTATACTATAATTCTCTTTTGTTAACACTGAGAAAAATTCGTGCAGCCATATCGACATAGGTCAGTGTAGAATCTGCTTGAATATCTCATCGTACAGTGGGAGCATGAAACTCAGACGAGACTCATTCACCAACTTCGCTCGATTCTTATCGCAGGTATGAGATGAGTGGCCAGGGCACAAGATTAAATAAATACTTACAGAAGATTGTATTCACTCTTGAACTCTATTTATTTAATACAACGATGCAACACGTCCCCTCTACAGTGCCACTTTATCAACTCAGTATTCAAATGTATGGATGTTACGCGTAGCACGGGTGCTGCAGGACTGGCTCAGTTGGGCTGCGCGTCTCGCTAGTATAATAGTATGTGGTAAATCACATCAAAACGTAACGAAAATGTAAAAAAACGTAACACAACATAATGTAATGTAAAAAACGTCCAAATTCCATAAAAATAATAGTTCCTTACATCTTATTACGTTTTCTTACAGGTCACGGCGTATTATTACACATGTTTACTTTTTCTTACATTTTGTTACGATTGCACATTCCCGCTAGGGTCTAATAAATTTATTGTTGATATCACAACAAAGTTGTAAATAACCTTTTTCTCTTCAACACATTAATCTGGATATCGAATACCAGCAGAAAAGATAATATTTTTCACTTATTTATAGGGTCCTCAGATAAATTACATAAATTCTCACAACATAAGTTTATACATAAAATACAGTTTTTTTTTAAAACTATTAGATCGAAACAAAAATTAGGAAAATTTTTTCTTATCTTTAACACATTAATCTGGATATCGAATACCAGCAGAAAAGATAATATTTTTCACTTATTTATAGAGTACTCAGATAAATTACATAAATTCTCACAACATAAGTTTATACATAAAATAAAGTTTTTTTAAAAACTATTAGATCGAAACAAAAATTAGGAAAATTTTTTCTTAACTTGAATAAGATACTGTAAAAAAGCATTATCTTAAAGACATAATAACATCATGAAATGTTATTTTATAAAGTTTTGTTTAATTTATTGTATTTTATATAATTTTAATAATAATGAAAATTCTGTTTTTATCGTTTTGTTAAAGAAAGAAATTGTAAAATATGGTGAAAAAGTATCATATAGGGTTTACTTTGCATTCTTATTAATGAATGTAAGATTAAAATAGCAAAACAAAAAAAAATAAGGTCGTGAGACCCACGATAGAAGTGAAACCTCATGTATCAAATATTGAACTCATTTTATACAGAAAATTATATGACAAGCGATCATATGTGTTATTGCTACGATTTAAATAAGTTAATTTCTTTCAATAACATTAAACAAGTGAAAAAAATTTCGTATTTGAAATGTCTGAAAATTATGTTTTCATCAAACTGAATTGCACGCTTTAATTGTTTTTTCCCCTTTAGTAAACCCACGAAAATTAGGATTTTTGACTTATGTTGCTTCTCCTTCGAGATATGGTGTTTTTTCTAATTTTTTAAGGTTATGTTGTCATAAAAACACTTTAAATTTCTTCGCGCACATCTGCATTAATGTTTAAAGTATACTGCAATTTTTTTGTAATTTATAACTCCAATTTCATAAAGATAGACCGCAAATACGAATTTGAGGTTATGTAATCATAACAAATGACACGTCTATTTCAGTGTCTCGATATTTTATTTTCCCTTTAGGATACCCGTAAAAAATCGGTATTTTTGGCCTATTTCGCTTCTCCGTCGAGATATGACGATTTTTCTTATTTTATGAGGTTATGTTGTTATAAAAACACTTTAAATTAATTTGTGAACATTTCTATTAATTTTCAAAGTATACTATAATTTTTTCGCAATTTATAATTCATATGTCAGAAAAGTACAACTAAAATACGAATTTGAGGTTATTTAGTAACAAATAATACCTCAT
>NW_019379958.1:307610-326641 GCF_000648655.2 Copidosoma floridanum
TAATTTTTGTTTAAATCAAATAGTTTTAAAAAAAACTTTACTTTATGTCTAAACTTTTGTTGTAAGAATTTATGTAATTTATCTAAGGACTGTATAAATAATTGAAAAATATTATCTTTTCTGCTCGTATTCGATACCCAGATTAAAGTATTTAAGAGGAAAATGTAATCTACAACTTTGTTGTGACAATTACAATATATTTATTACACTTTTAAATATCGACTAATTTTCCCTTGAAATGAAAAGTATACGTAAAGTATAAGTGAAATCCGTGAACGGAAAGTAGTTGTAAAATCAATCACTAGATTTATTTTTGACAAACGTGTTAAGAGACATGAAACAATATAAAATGTACATTTATAAGATGTTAAAAGGTGGTAAATATTATTCACGAAATGATGAGATGATAAACGTAAGTTTCATATGTACCTCATAAAGACGTATATTATTTTCCGAGTGTCTAATCCACTCTGTCCAAGTGGGTAAGACACTCGACTACGAGTCTTCCAGACCAGGTTCTAATCCCCTAACTAGAGCAAAGAGATGCTTTTTTTTACTACTTATATTAGATTTTCTAATAGCTTTTAAGCAGAAAAAATTGAAAATCACATGGGTTATAATTTATACATTTTTGTTTTTTAAGTGCCGAAAATCTTGCTTAATATCGTGTAGGATATCTTGTAGATTATAGTGCAAGAAGTTTCACACGATATCCTATAAGATTTCGTGTAGTATATCTTGTAAGATATCGTGTAGGATATCTTGCACGATATCGCACAGAAATTTTGTTACGGGAGTGCTCTATGGGCCTCTAATGGTAACGATTTAATTATAATATTAGAAACTTTCTCTTTTGTGTGTATCCAAAGGACTTTCACCTTTTCTTGATCCGCAAATTGCTTTATATAGTCTCTATGCGTTACTGAAATATGTACCCTAACTCCTGATTTTCCTTTTTTTAGTAAATTGTTCGTTATTCCCTCTAAATCCTCGTCGTAATTCCTAAGTTTGTGACAACCGTCCATTATAGTACACTTGATAGCCGACATGTTACCACACCAAATTGTAACAGGCATCAGAGTTCTCCCTATTGTGTATCTTATTGACTTGTCTAGTCTTCAAGCCACCATTGTACTCATGGACCTCACGGAGCTTGATCTTGAGATGAAGGTCACTAGCGTGCACAGATCTATATGTGTTGGTAGGTCTGGGGCTGACAGGTCGAGATATTGTTCCACGTTGTCTTCTACAGTTTTAAGTTTTGTCCGTTACGGCAGTTATGAAAAAAGCACTGCCCAACCAAATTGCCTTCACGTGATTGTTGTTAACATACAACACATATTACAATAAATTGTGTCAATCAATTAATTCAAGTATCATCAAAGAATTTGTAATGTGTTCTTAGAGTTAAAGCATTCATTTATATATGTATACGTATTTGCATGAATGTGCAAGAGTCGTAACAACGCACTGCTGAGAAACGAAATGTTATCTATAAGTGGCAGAACGGCCTGCAAGCTCGCGATAGGCCTCAGTTTTTTACTGGCTCTCGTTCAGAAAATTGCCCGTACTTGTGAAATATTAAACCACATTTTTTTTATATTATTGTTATAAAGTTTCACTGACTTAATTGAAAGTCTGTTCTTTTTTTCGCCTTTGCATCTAGACATTGTTTTGTTTTTTGTTGACTTGTTCCTGATGGACACGTTGATCTATAAAGACAAGACCCAATTGGCGCTAAATATTTCAGTACCTATACAACGAACCTAAAAGTATAAGCATGCACAGTAAAGGTAAATAAGTTAACTACTGATGATTGTTACAAAAACTGCAGAATTATGGAAGAGAAAATAAATATAAAACGCTTTAAGCCACTTAATTAAAAAAATCATTCAGTAGCACGAAGTCATTTACTTGCATGGATTGGTGAAAGACTGGGCCCAAGGCCCAATTGCTGTAACAGCTAAGGTAAAGAATAGATGAAGCCTTTAAACGAATCATAAAAACTCCATATGATGACCATCAGTTGACGCTTATTGGCGGAAAGATTCAAATCTAAAAATGAAAATTTTTTCTTACTAAACGACTGATATTGTAAAATCACTATGTTTTAAATTTTTAAATTTTTATTTATTAATGGTACTATCTAACTAAATAACACCTACATTATGCACCATTTCTACAAACTACGTAATATATATTATATTACAATCCGGAGAACAACGTGTACTTTGCGACTTGGGGCGCTGACGTCAAGTATTGCACTAGTTTATTTGATTTTTTTGCAATAGTAATAATCGTTTCTCCAGTTATAAATAAAGCATTTTAGATGAAAAATTAGACATAAAATACGATGATTTTGTTGTTAAAAATTCATATCTTGCAGAGAAATCTTCGAATAAACAGACGTTGAAAGTAGTGCATTAAGAATTTTAAAAGTTAAATATAGTGATACTCCACGTATTGTAACAATATTTTTCTTTCAAAATAATTTAACAAGAAAGTATTAGCATACTTTCCATAGTGATAAAATCGCGTACTTCTTTGGACTCTGCTAGTGCGTCACCTCCACTCTTACTGCTTAGTTTTTTAGACGACTTTGTTTATGATGACATATCACAAATATTCGCTAAGTTACATTCAGAAATAATAAGCCTAAGAAGTTAACAAAAAAAAAATTATTCTATGTTTTTATTCAACTCTTTGTTGAGGAAGTAAACAATTTCCCTATCTCTATTATTCTTGAATCTCTAATTAAAACTCTTTTTTTAACTTGCAAGATATTGCAAAGTTAAAGTATAACCTGTTGCGCGTTCCAAAAATTAGGTTTAACTATTTTCTCCACTTATTTTCTGAATATTCTTTAATTGCAATATTGCGTAATATTACTAAGTTTGATTGATCCTTAAATATTTTGAATTATTTCATTATAGTATTTTGTGGAATGAAATATGTACATATGTTAAATTTGATTTAATGAATCATATTAAGAAACTTTTTTTGTCATTACAGGGTGAAAACAGCACTTGCTCAGTTTTTTGATGCATAAGTAAGAAGCTACTAAATTGAAGATTCAAAGCGGAACTACGAAGAATCTAAATTATGTACCCGGATGATAGTTTCCAGAATGTATATTTTTTTTTATACTAATTTATATCAGAAATTGTATTTGGGTTTAAAAAAAAGTTATCACACATATGATTCAATTTAAAAAGTTTACTGGAAAAAAAATTTTGCATGATTTAAAATGTGAGGAGTTACAAAATACTGTACGAATATAGTTAAGTGTCAATAACTTGGTTCTCTATTATATGCAATCTATTTGAATGATTATTCCTAAATTTTTTTTTCTTATCTGGCCGTCTTTTATATTGAAACCGGAATTTTGTGTCAAATAATAGTTAATGTTTTTTCCAAGTAAGACTTTGAGAATACTTTAATAGAACAAAATAATTACATAGGTTATATGAACTTGTTTTAAGCTTCTTTAAATACAAATCGCATTACTCTACACGGTTACCATCTCAAGGAGTTCATAGAATGTTTATGAGAGTTTGCAGTGATGGAGAAGCATTTGTTCTATGGGTGCAACAGACGACTAATGCACCTGAAGTGCTAAGTTGGTAAACGTTTGTATATAATTTAAGATCAAAGTTCTTCTTGCCGTAAAAAAGTGCTGTCTTAGACCCATGGGCACATTTTGGTCTTTTTGTCCATGGTTATAAATAAAATATAATCTCATTTTCTATAGTATACTAACTTCTAACAGAAGTGGTAAGTAAAATCTTATTTGACACGTTAAACGCCTACTACTGGAAGAGAAATATCACTTAGGGAATCCGTTGTGAAAACTCGGAAATACTGCACGAAAACAAATAATACCATGTATAAAAATTTTAACTACTTGTGGGAATAGAATGCCAGTCTGATAGTATAGTGGAAGAGAAATGGCATAGTCGCTACAACTCGAAAATACTAGACGAAAAATAATGTTACCGTATAACCAAGACGTAGACGATTAATAAACCGTCTATGGTAATAGCTAATTTTTGTGGGAATGTTGTTAAAAGAATTTCTCAAGTTGAAAAAATCAGTTTTTCAACA
This sequence comes from Copidosoma floridanum, assembly GCF_000648655.2. Next base: position 311,715 of record NW_019379958.1, read on the forward strand.
ATATCTCAAAAATCATGGACTTTTTGAAAAACGACAAATGTAGAAAATATAGCTTGTAAAAATATCTACAAAATGTCGCCCAACTTTTCAAAATTGGTTGATTTGTTTAGCCGAAAAGTTGAAAATATCTACAACATAGAGCATTTTTTAATTGGTAATAACTAATATTCTCTTTTTTCAAACAGTACCAAAAAAGTGTAAATTGTGTGTCCTTATGATGTTAAGAAAAGCTTCGAATTACAATTTGATCGCTTTTACAGTTTTTGAAAAAAGTCAATTGTGTATTAAAATGGTCTTTTTTTTAATAGGCAGTCATTTTTTTGTAGGCATCTTAGAATGTTAATTTGAGTAGGATTCTCTTTGAAAAATATATTATCTGGTATAATTTATACCATAATGATTTTTGCAACTTAAATTGTTTAAAAATACATTCAAAAAGCAGGTACGTTTATAAATAAATAGAATAACTTTTTCATTTTTCATCGTAAAGCTTCGTAAATAGGTTCAATCTTAAGCTGAAATTACAATGTTTTTTCATTTGAGGTCGATTATTGACGTGTGATAACGTCACTGGCCAAACTCAACTGTTCGTTGGTTTTGGTTTCCAGCGATTCAAACCACATCGTTTGAAAAAAATGCATTATCTTAACAACTATACGTCCTGAAACGATCATTATTATTAATTTGGGGTAGCTCGCAAAAATAATTAGGTTGAACGTATTTTAAACTCTCACAAAATTAGTCCGACTACCATATATAGTAATAAGTAATTGAAGTCAACAAAATTTTTTTTTCCAGTCTGAATGCCACCCGTGTTATAATTTATAACCACAAACCTGTACTGTAAGTATATACATATAAATGTACAAACGTTAGATAATATATTTGTATAACGTACATTTGCATGATATAACTAAGCAAAATAATGCATCAGAAAGTTATTTTGTCAGTCATTCCAATTTCTAAAGTACTCCGTAAATATAGAAAAAAAGTAAAATTTCAAGTCCTAATGGGGATTATTTTATAGTTATAACACTATTTTAAGCTGTGCCAAAAAAAAATGATTTTTTACATAAACAGCAAAAAAGCTTTTATTTATTATTTGACATGATGGAATGTCCCAATACTTGGCTACTGTAGAAAAAACTTTTCCCTGTGGCCGAAACTTCAAGTCCCACTAATTAACCAGTCGTATGAATTGTACGCAATACAATCATTATTTCATTTCGTATTTTTATCCTGCTTCAAACAAAATTTGTCGCGTAGTGGTGATCGATCAGGAATAGGCCCAAATGGAACTGAAAGTTAAAAAGTCATCATTTTTCGTCATATCGAACACTAAAAAATTTTAAGTTACAATACAAAGACACATTATATAGTTTCTTGGGTCGCTTAGTATATGATTGAGGTTAAAAAGCCACAAAAAAAAATAGTGGATCCAATATGGTAAAATCTGTTTTTTTAATTTACGAAATTTCAATTAAAAAATTACCATCATAGTCTACTAAAACAATTTTGAATATAAAATGTATTTTGCACCGTTTGATTCAAATTTGCCGTTTTTAAGGAAAAAATGCATGCAGTTATAACATTTTTTGAGCATAATGAAATTTTCTCATTTTGCTTTGCATATAATGGTATTGGTATAGTATAAAAATACAAAATTTATCTTTCACTCAAAAATCGACCTTCGAAAAAATGGAGCCATGGTCAATTTTCCAATAAAATATAAGTTTGGATCTAGCCATAAATGACATAAAAATAGACTCTACCTCATACTGTATCTGTAGGTCTAGGTTGCGACCGGTTTATAAGATTGACTTTATTGCACTACTTAAATTACTAGATAACTCTTCACCAGAATAAAATGTAACACAAATATTTTGGATATTTACGAATCATAAGCTTTTTTTGAATCTGGTGAGAGTTTCAGCTGGTTTAGATTGTCAACCACCCTTGGGCCTCAGCTCTTGGTCTAATACGAAAAAGTGAAGAAAATGTAGTAAATCTCCCCCTGCAGGAGTAGAATGATGGTCAAAGCTTGAACTCGAACACGTTTGTCGGAGCACTCGATCAGTCCACTGGATTGATATCGTTACCGTCTGCTTTGTATACGCGAAGAGTAATGCATTTATCTTCTGTCTGTTATTAGACTTTTAAAGTTAATTTTAGTCAAAACAGTCAAGGTGTACTTACCATTTAAGACTTTGAGAGTATCAATCCCGTTAGATGGCGCTTATGCTGGGACTGAAAGCTTTACTAAATAACATAATGATTTACGGAGCTAAGGACATGTCTAAATGACTGGATGCGCGAGTGTTTTACGTAGGCAAGTAACTTTCCGAACTAAAAATTGCTATCGTACCCTGAATGATCGTCCGTTTAGTCATTCGGAAAACATCTTCAGTGATGTATGTAAAAAGTACATAATACTTCATTTCATGCCCACCTAAATATTCATATGAAATCTAAGTCAGATCATCGTTGAAGCCATCTCATTTGACTATATGGATTCATGACAGATTATGAGGATAATCCACGTCAAACTGAACTGAAAATGATTCCACGTGCATTTTTTACTACTAGCACACCCAAAAATATTTGCATTAATTAATAGTCGTTCATGATAGCTAGATAGAAATTTTTTTTAATTAAACCCACTCGTTTTTATGATAGAATACATCGATAACATCGACATGGTTGATAATTTTGATTATCCAACCATAATTGATAAACATTAAATTATGTAGACATTTTCAGATAAATTATCGATCGATTCAGAGAGAATCTACGAGAACTTAAGTTAGTTAATGTACGGAATCTATGTGTCAAACTGAGATAGATTTTAGGCTGACAATCGGTCGAAGATCATCGTTTAAATCAACAAAAATCAGGATGGAATCGACTTAGATTTAATCTAGAAATCGTCTGAATATATGTGGGAGACATTTAAATACTTTCCAAGCAGTAAATACCATTTTTACCTAGAAGGCTATGTTGCTTTCTCAACCCTAAAGTTGAAAAAACAAGTCATATTTTTAGCGAAAGAAAGTGAAAACAAGTATACGCGATTTAAGGGGAAAGTACTGTATATACTTAACGGTGTTACACGAAGCTTGCCTTCGGTGTCGGTAGCAATCTATAGAGGGGATGTCGTACTTTCGCCACTCATAAAATGATGAACTACTAATAACAACAGTCAAAAGTCCGTTCGCTGTGTGAGTAAAGACAGCCAGCTCTCTAGTCAACGATTTTTTGCAACGCTGGCTAGATAGTGGACGACTTCCGCGATGCAAAATCTAGAAAAAATATTTATAACAATTAACACAATTTTAGTATGGTTGAGCAAGTGTCATAAAAATATAATGTGAGCAATCTTTTTGACTACAAAAATTATGTGAAGTGATTTTAGTGGGTATATAATTCATACGCCTATAACAAAGTCGAGCTAAGTAGCCTCGATGCTGCTACTAGACGAAAACATGATGTCCAATTTGATATATCTAACTGTTGTGGCATCCCATGTCATATACTTAATATTCATTATTTCGAAATACATAGCTCCGTTAAAAACTTATAAAAAGCGAATGCTAAGCGATTGTTAAACATTGAGCTGTATAGCTGCTTCTGCAATCTCGTGACATATAACTTACTTCCTTTGAAAAGAGCTACCGTCGCAAAACTCTAACTACGCGTGCAATTTCCAAATAATCTTATATAGCGCTCATCTTACAAAAATCAATTTGCACTAAATGTCTGAAAGAATGAAAACAATCAGCAGTTTCAACATTTATTACTGAGAATCATCCACAGCAAATGTCGCGAACAGTTTCAACATCAACTGTACCAAATGCAACAACCGAGAAATTAGCGATTTTAACCATTGTTCGCGGTATAGTTGTGGCACCACGTTTATGCTTGTGTAAATTGAGAGTAATTGGGTTAAACTCTGATTGGTCGTTCGGATCCCCAACTTGACGTGTCCTCTTTAAATGCAAGAGTATAAAAACTCCTTGCATATACGTATAATTGCCTTGTCTCTTTTATCAAGTGCTCCAAAGTAACTATGAAGGTTGGAGAGTGAGTTCTGTTGCATCTTTTAAGCGGATATTAGACTCAGTTCAGTGATTAAGCTACGTGTTAAAAGCGTGCATTTCAAGCAAATGTAAGACTTAGTTCGGTGACTAAACCGTGTAAGAAAAGCTCGAACAAACCCGATCACTGTCGTCATCGCCACGAGTACTCTCGTGTAGGATTGGGATCATCGTTAAAGTCAATCTTGTGAGATCTTGCGACTGCATGCGCACAAGCAGCGGCTAACCAACAATCATAGAAATAAGGTAAGTGAAGAAAAACTATAAATTGCATAAACATTGTAAATGTGAACTTGAAACTTTGTAATTTACAGTATTTGTAAAATCAAATATTTACGACTTTTCTAAATTTATTAAATTATCAGATAAGACATAACTTGGTTGTTGATTAAGTTACTTTCTTAATTAAAAAACATTACAATATCTAAATTATATAAAACATTTCAAGATTCCATATTCTAATTGATTGACACATAATTTACCTTGATAAATAAATTGAATGTCAAGGAACATTTAAATAGACAATGTATGACAAGACTTTCATCGAATCTGAACCTTCATAATTTCATAATTTATGTTATTTGTAAAATTAATTATTTTCGGCATCACTGAATTATTAAATCATCAGATAAGACATAATTTGGTTGTTGATTATATTTCTTTTCTTAATTAAAATACTCCAATTACTAAGTTATATAAAGTATTCTAAGAATCAAAATTTTAATTGATAGAAATATAAATTTTACCTTGAAAAATAAATTATATACCAAGGAAAAATTAAATACACAACGGATGATAGAGACCTTACAAGGACGTAAGATAAAGAGACAAATGAAATACGCTACGACCATATTACATCAGATGAATTCGAACAGTAGGTCAACGCCAGCTTGGCGTACGATATACCAACACCTCTCTACACATACCACTCGTTGAAACCTAACACCAAAACGCCGAGTCAACAATTTAAAAGAAAATCATACTGTATGTAAGAGCAAATAAGGCCTTTGGGCTGATGGCTGGTTCCTGACGAATAAAAATTAAATTTATTTGTTTGTCAAACGAATCTACGAGTTCCGCCCTTCACTTTGAAGTTCGGACGTTACACTGTCTAAACAACACAAAAAGGTTAGCTTGTTTGACTTTTTGTACTATGTACGATGTATTTACGCACTAGAATAACCTCACATACTTTTTGTAGTCAAGAAGATTGCTCACATCATCTGTTAATAACACTTGCTCTACCATACAGAAATTATATTGGTTATAATAAATATTTTTTCTAGATTTACCATCGCAGAAGTCGTCCACTATCCAGCCAGCGTTACAAAAAATCGCTGACTAGAGCGCTGGCTGTCTTCCCTCTCACAGCAAATAGTATATAATAAGTTTTTGTACAATACCAATACTATTATATGCAAAGCGAAAGTATAAGATCTCATTATGCTCAAAAAATGTTATTACTTCATGAATTTTTCCTTTGAAAATGGCAAATTTAAATAAAAATGTGCAATAGTAGTTTTCATCGGATAAGTGCGGTCGTCTCCAAGGCTATTTTGCGGCATGAGGGACCTGCGATGCAGGACCCGAGGGACGTAAAGTAGTAACGGAGCAATGGCGCTTATGTGGTGAATTCTATTTTTTCTACCGAGGGCACACCAAAAACGCCTGAGGTAGAAAAATTAATTTTATTTTCAACATTTCAAGTAGATTATGATAATAATTTTGAAAATTAAAATTTTTGAAATTTAAAAAATAAAGTCCGCCATACTTAATTCACCATTTTGTTTTTTAACTTTTTAATCTTAAATTTATGTTAAGTGACCCAATAAATATTAAAATTTATCTTCATATTGTAACTTACGATTTTTCAGTGTCAGATATGACGAAAAATAAGGACTTTTAACTGTAGGCACTTTTTGGGCCTGTTCCTGGTCGATTACCATCTATGCGACAAATTTAGTTCGAGTAGGATAACAAAAGGAGAAAAAAAAACAAATAAATAAAAAAAAGCTGTGTCGATCATTACATAATTTTGGATTAAATGTTTAAAATGATAAAATAATAGTGAAACATACCCTGAAAAATCTTTGTATATATTTTAGTCTTGTTCTACAAAAAAAAGTATTTTCAAGATTTTTTATTTTTTAAATTTATTTCATAGCAAAATTAAAAAGGTAGCAGTTCACGAAAAAGTAACAATTTTCTGACTTTCAGTGACAGTCTTTACGTTGGTCAAAAAATCTAAAAAAATTAAGGTTTTGTTTGCTTACGTAGTGCTGTCTATGGTTAAATTCTAAAGAAAATAACTCTCTGTTTACATGAAATTCTTCATTTATAGCATGGATATGAGTGAATCTGCCGTAAGTGGCTCAAAATACTTTAAAGAATCGTTAAAAAAAAGTTGTTCGAAAAAACTCTTTTTCATAGTAGTTCTACCTTGAATACCACCCATAACAAATATCTAAAACGATTCTACTACAAAATTTTTGGGTTAAAAGATATACGATATTTTTTATGACTCACTTTTATTCAATTTTCAAAAAAAATATCTCTGCTTCAGATGCGTGTAACTAAGCTCTTTGCATAGTTAAAGTGTTATTACCGAAATTAAATCAGAGCTAGGACCAATCCCTATTGATTTAAAAAAATTGGTTCCATTTAGTGCCTCTGTTCAAAAGTTATAACTGTTTAGACAGGATCGACAAAAATCGCTAAAAATGAGATTTCGTAGATTTTTTCCAGAATTTTGTAATTTAAAAAAAATCCCTATACCTTATGATTGCTGACACCAAAATCAACATTTTTTTTTTAATCAATAGAGCTTTGTTTCAATCGTCATTTGAGCCTATTTTAGACCACCAAAAATGGTGTACTCTTTCGCTACTAGTGTTGGAAGTGGAGTTGATATTCATCGATGTATCTCTCAAAAAAAGGCCAACTAGACCCAACGCCGAGACACGTGTCTTATGTTTTATCCCAAAAATACTGGAAAATAAGTTTCGTCAAGTTCCGATGCAGGAAAGCTAGATACAGAGACACGTTTACCATAGAGGGTTATGAAAGTGACATTTCGAGCTTAGAGTTCTATTGCGGCTCGTAGAGTTAACATAAATGGTTTTTCGCTTATGAAACCCAATAAATAGTACGAGTAAAAATTTTTTTCTTACCTGTATGAGTTACAGAGTTCTGGAGCCAGGGAGGGACGGAAGCAACCAAAATTTTCGTACGTATATACGAAAATTGACAATTGAAATTTGTCTTAATTAAAGTACTTTTCCGACCTCGGGTGGTTTTGGGAGGCTGGTACTTCCTCGAGCGAAAAAGCAGTTTTTTGAAACTCGTTCGAAAAGTCTCCTTTACGAACCTCGTTACGTCTCTCGCCTTCGGCTCGGGCCGCAAACCTCTCGGTTCGAAAACAAAGACTTTTCAAACTCATAGGAAAACTACTATACCACGCTGGTTTTTTCTCTTAAATTCTTAATAGGTTTAATGATTGCATTACTGAATATATATAAAGAAGCATAATATGATATTTTCATACTAAATCCAAAAACAACCAATAATCGTATAGAATATTTAAACTATTGACCTTGCTGGTAGCCTTGTTCACCACGAAAAAAGTAGAAATCATGTGTTTCTCTTTATAAAAATATGTTTAATGATTCAATAAAGCTAACCATTTTTTTCGAACTTAATAATGCATAACGTTTCAAAAAATATGTGTGATATATACTTTATATTATTTGAAAACTTTATGTACATACTATTTTAATTCATATATATTCATGTTTCAATATAATGATTTTATGTTACAAATTAAATTTTTCAAAGTAAATTAGTCATTACAAAGAATTTTTTTTTAGTTGAAGTTATTTAAGAAAACAAAAATGTATACGTAGTAATAATATCTACGTATAACAATACAGTACAATTTTGTTTTATCATAAAAAGAAGCAGTGAAAAATAATTACCAAAATTTATCTTATCATGTCATAAAAGAATATTTAAAAAATAATTTTACAGATTTTATACATTTACTTATTATTTAAATGAAGTGTGCAATAGTATTACGTACAATTTTACACTTTCGCAAATGTATAAAAATCAAAGTTCTTTATTTACTTCAGATTAGCTAACGTCAAGAATTTATTTTCAAACAATACTTTTTATTTCCAAATTATTGTCTCGATCCATTTCAATACACATTCCATTTTTACTTTTGCATCTTGATGACGCAACATATAATTATACATGTGAAAACAGTAGTTTTCTCAAATATAATCGAATATTATTAAAACTTCAACCTTGGGATCCATTCATAGTCGTAAAAAATGCTTGGACCAAAAAAATTTCTTCTTAGTGTAAAATAATAAATGATGACGATGAATTAAAAAAAAATCTGGTAATGAAATGGATATTGATGTAACGTTTAACAATACAGAACAATATTTAAATATATGATTATTTAATACTTTTTTGTACAATCATACTTTTTTTTTTTTTTAGACTGGAGGAATCTGTTTAAAATCTTCTTCTAAAACAATTACTTTATCACCTAAATAGATATTTGTGTTGTATTAAGTACGCAATGTTCTTTCAACTGTTTCTAAATCTTTTTTTTGGGTTATAGATGCCTTGTCCCATATGATCAAATCTACTTTTCTCAATTTTTTTTTCAGATTCAAATTTCAAGAACAAATTTTTTATAATGTTTAAGTCTAATGGTAAACAAAATAGTAAACGACTAGTCATTATTTTTGTAAGTAGTATTGATACTATAGCAATCTATGCCATGGATAAATTTTTTTCATGAGGACGGGAATTATAAATTAACTTTTTATGTAAAAATATTTTTCCTGAACTTGCGGGGCTATCAATAAAAATTTTTTTTATCTATTTAATCACATACAATTTGAAAAATCGTGATTTCATCTCATTAATTTATCATACATTTAATTAAATATTAAAGTAGGAGTGGCATTGGCTCACTGGTAAGCAAGCTCATTACTGATACAACGCTGTTCTAGGGGTCGTGAGTTCGATTCCCGGTGAATGCAGATTTTTTCAAAAACTGTTTTTATCGGAAAAAGTTCCTGTGTAACCCCGGCTGTTTCGGGGCGGGTTTTTCCTTGGAATTTTCCTTCAGAATAATCCCAGGGTTTTTTTCTTGCCCCAAAGATTTTCGGGCCTTGGTGAATGCGAAACAGTATTAGGAGGTAGGGATTAGCCGATCCGATGTACCAGGCAGGGATTGCCAGCCTTATCGATGAGGAGTGGTTCCTGAAACATGAGGCTTTTCGGGGATGCTAATTAGCCTGGATCCGATGATTCGGCAGAGAGCGCCGGCTTAACTGGCAAGGAGTGGATGTCCTAAAATATGGAGTCTTCTCCGGGAAAAGGCTACACAGTGGCGAGTGGATCTGATGCACCGATGGTGCAGAGTGTCAGCTTAACTGGCAAGGTGTTTCACCGGAGATAGTCGCAATGTGTCCATGGATTAGATATAACATTAGTAAAAGGGTTGGAAAATGAGTGTGGCAATACACCTCTACACATAGGTAATGAATGGGTGGCCCCGGCGACTTGCCCTAAGAGCTGTCGGGGTAACCCGGTAAAAAAAAAAAAAAAAGAAAAAAAAGAAAAAAAATTAAACATTAACGTACAAAAACCGATTTTTTTGTACTATTTTCTTTTGTATCAATTTTTATTGGAGTGAGTGAATTAAAATTTTCACACGATTTGTCTTCTAATTGTTAAGTTTTGTTTATACGTAAAAAGTCCACGATTTTTGTATTTATTTAACTTCAAAAGGCCAACTGAAAAAATAAAGTATTCAACTGATATTAAAAAATCGGAGGTTGGCGTGTGGAGTGCGCAGAAGTGCGAATATATGTATGTTTCTCTACATCCCTGTGTTATAAAGTTGTTTATGTATACAATTTACGTAGGTTCCTGCAGACCTTAGCTAATCTTCCACCATCTTTCCCACAATTTTTTTTGCCTCTCACCCGCGTCCTCAACACCCCAAACTATTATCACTGACAGACCTCTACATACTGAAATATATACATACTTATTTTCATTATTTTTCTTGCGTCACTTAAAAGGTAAATAAATGAAGTGTACAGTTATTATAGTTTAAACTTACTAATTAAATAAAGATACAATTAATTTGAATCAGTTTATAATAATGAGACAACGACATGATTATGAATTAACTTAATTAGATTTTTCTTTTATTTTCTATACGTATAAGATTCCTGCACGAAAAAAAATTTTGAGTGGCAGCACCTTCGAAGTTGGTGGGCAGTACCTCCACGATGCTTAAGTAACAGCACCTCAAAATTCGAAGAGTGGAGACTCTATGTAATTAAGGAGCAGTTACTCTCTGTTGTCGAGTAGCTGACACTCAATGCATCGAGGAACTGGCACTCAAGTCATCGTAGAGTTAGCATTTGAAATAATCATATTTGCGTATAACAAATAAATTAATAGATGTATTTGGAAACATAAGTCGCCGCCTCAGACAAAGAAAAGCAGCACTCAAATTTTTCCATTTTAATTAACATTCCGAAAATTCAAGTTTTGCTTTTCATCACCGGACTCATGGACAATTTTGGAAAAAAAGCCTTTTGTAATATTATTTATCATCGTTTTAAGGGTCAGACAGGGCAACTTGACACCTCGTGGTGTATTTGGCCATATAGTATATTATTTATGCGTTAAACGGTTTTATTTTACGGTGACAGGATAACAGCGAGGTATATAGGAACATGGGAAAAATAGATGTAGGTAAATAAATAAGTAAAAAGATAAATAAATTTAAAAAAGTGTTTTGTAAAAAAAAGATCCCGTACAAGTTTTTAATTTTTTCAAAGTTTTTAGTTGAAGAATCAATTAGTACAGCCCTAATTTTAAGCATATTAGACGCTTAATTTTTTTTTCGTGATGAACGAGGCGCCACGTTTTTCATTAATAATATATCTGGATGTATGCATTAAATGTTTTGAATTTAAAGATATCTTGAGCATAATTACGTCGTACTATATGAGTGAAAGTGAGAATTAAAATATATTTCTTCATAAACGTGCATCGTAGAGTTAATATTTTTTTGAATGGCTACACTATTTATAATTTCACCAAACAATGGTAAGGGAGTGTTAAAACGAATGACAAAAAACTTGTAAAGTTCGCACACTATTCCATAAATTTCAATTTTTTTCAAAACTTCAAAGTCATTGTTACATTGATTTTCGTTTTATTCTTTTTTTTTTTAACCTTTCCGATCCCATTACGTACATATCCGGGCATAAATCTAACATTTCCTTACTTTCTTTTGTATACAAAAGATTTTTTTTTCGAACTAGTCGACTCCACAGTATTTTTTATGGGACGATGACATGATTCAGATTGCATTGTAGAAAAATTAAAACATAGTCCAAATTCGAATAGAAGTAATAAGTAACAGTGATTAAGTAAAAAATGGAACTTGGGTTTCAAAGGACCACACAACTTTGTATACACCCGAACAGAAATCTAGTAAGGATACCTCCTTAGTTCGTGAGGACCTCTGTAGGTATCCTACAGCGGACCTACTAAGGAAAGTAACACGGCGTACAGTTGGTCCTCTTTAGGTATCCTAAATAACCGTGTGTACATAACCAAACTTACAACATTTTTTCAGTCAACAAATGTGTGAATTCAATAAAAGCGAGGGACAGAAAAAGAGTTAATATATCAGAGTAAGAGAGCTGCTAGATACAGTAAACAAATTATGATGACAATCGTTTAATAAATCAAAAACAATCTAATCTACATAAATCTATATTATTGGTTAAATAAGACATTTTGTGTCTCAACAGTACTTAAATTGCTTATACTTTTTATAGTTAATGTAGTTATTTAACATAATAGTATACTAGTGGGGCTTCGACACCTGCGCGCTCCACGCGCCAACCCCCTACTGTTGGAACTTAAAGGGAAAGTCCTTAAATTTCATCTGTTAGTGGGGAGAGGTTGGTGCCCAGAATTTTGTGAGGAAGAAGAGTTTTTGATCTACATCGTTAAGCATTTGATATATTTTTATTTGTAAATTTCCACACCACCCAGAAGGAACTATTGTGGCACGTTTAGAGTTTTTTTTGGAACTCTCCGATATGTTTAGAGAAAAAAGGTGTATAAAAACTTTGCACGTTTTGTTTCAAAAAAACAGTCCTCTAACTTTTATGTTGAATGTTAATAATACCATTAAATAACAAGTAATCTTATCAAAAAAAAATATCGTTATATTTTACAATATTCTTTGACTGTATAAAAAGAACTTATAACACAATAAAGCCTTAGATAAATTGAATCATCTAAACAACAACTTCCTGTTTTTTTTTTTTAAACAGTCAGAGAATATAATTTTTTCTCTAAAATAGCCACATGAATATTCATGAATGTTTAATATTCTTAAAAAACTCATCGAAACTTTAACGAACATTATGAAAGAAAATCCAATAGCAAAAAAATACTAACATTTAAATCAAATCACAAATGTAGAAAAACTACCAAATTATAAAATAATTTTTTTAAGAAAAACCGGCCAGCAAAAACATACATACTGTAAACATATTGACAGCAGAATGCGGTGCTATTATAGTTTCAGACTCTGGACTACCAGAAAGTCTCGATCTTTGTGCGTACCCGAAAGAATTACCAAATAATTATCCTAAAAAAACATTTTGAAATCAACTGTCTGATTTTATCGATCCTATGGTATTCTTTCCCTTAGGAGATTTAGGATGGATTACTGGTTATTTTAAGAATTACATAAATAAAGGAAAAGAACTAACTATGTTACAACATTATTCCTAGAGACTGTCTTACAGACCAAATAAAAAAAGTTTTAATTCATTATTATGCAGAGGACGGCTGACGCATCAATTTTTTATTCATTCTTACATCATGATTGAATATAACCGTTTTAATTATCAAAGATATAATCAAAATAAATTGAGGAATAGAATGTTATCAAGGTTTAATAAATGCAATTGTTGATAGTGCATCCAACTTTTCTAAAAATTTCGAGACGAAGAAAAAATTTAAAATCTTTTTGTACTTCCATCTACATACATTGAAAGTCCAAAATATCTGCAGAAATATTATCAAGATGCAATGTCTAGAATGAGAAAATGTGGTAGACCACATTTACTAATAACAGTAACATGCAATCCCAAATGGAAAAAATTAAAGTTAATTTTATCAAAATTTTCTAAAAATACAACACCAAATAATATTCCGAACTTAACTGTTAGACTATTCCACTTGAAGTTGATGTCAATTTTGGATGACATCATTAAAAAAGATATATTCGTTAGAGTATAGTATACGTCTATACCATGGAATTTAAAAACGTGGTCTACCTCATGCCCATATTTTGCATCCTGATAAAGAAATTGTTACACCTAAACGAATTAATGCAATTATTTCAGCTGAAACTCCTTCTGTTAAAACGAAGCTCACAAAATTGGTGATTAAACACATCTTCATGGACCTCATACAGAACAAAGTCCTTGTATCATTGATAAAAACACTAAAAAATTCTCCCAATCTTATACAAACGTAACTTCATTTTAAACGAATGGTTACCCTGAATATAGAAGAAGAAAAAATACTTCCGAACAACATATTTATAAAATTTGGAGAAAAGATAAAATTTTAGTAGATAATTCAATGGTCGTACCGTATAATAAATTTTTGTTAAAGAAATATAAATGTCATGTTAACGTCGAATTCTGTGCATCTACTTAAAGCATAAAATATATTTATGACTATATACATAAAGGTAGTGACAGATCATACATCAAAATTCAAAAATTAAAAGACCAAGATGAAAAATTATTTAATGAAATTAATAGTTTCGTTGATGCTGGATATGTAGGTGCAATAAAAGCAGCTAGAAGATTACAAGAATTCCCAATTCGCAGTAGAAGTCATACAGTTGTAAGTTTAGCTGTTCATTTTGAAAACAAACAAAAAATGTTATTTAAAGAAAATAATATTAAAACTGTTATAGATACCTACAAGACACAGTTAACATCTTGGAAAAGAAAATGGAGAGTAAAAAAGTAGATGTAGATAATAAAATACGTTTCAGTAAAGTAATGTTTAACTCGATGTATAAAAGTTTGAATAATGACTAGAAAACATATTTCATATTATTTGCGAACACAAAAATAGTATTTTTTTTATAGATGATCCTGGAGGATCAGGAAAAACTTATTTATACAAAGCGTCAATTAATCTTTAGGTTCCTCAAAAAAAAAAAAATCATGTCAATGGCATGGGCTGGCATACCATCAATTTTTCTTCCAAAGGGGATAACCAGTCATAGAACTTTTAGACTTTCTTTAGATCTTAATAATACGGTGCATTTTTAGAATTCAAGTCAGGTAAAAAAAAATTAATAGAAGTTGATTTAATATTTTGGGATGAGGCTTCAATGATTCCAAATAAAGCATTAGAAGTAGTAGACAAAACGTTAAGAGATTATGTAGTACTGAAAAATGTTTTGGAAATAAATTAATCATTCAAGGAGGTGATTTTAGTCAGATTCTCCCAGAGATAAAAAAGGGTAATAGAAAAGTTATAGTTGAACGAACTATTTAATCTTTATTTTTATGGAACTCATTCCAAATTTTAAAATTAGAAATCGATATCGTTCTAACAATGAAGAATTTTCAAAATTATTATTAAACATTGGGGAAGGGGAAATAAAAACTTTTAACATTCCTAAAAATTGGATCTCAAATGATGAATGTTCTTTAATATTTTCTAATATCTACA
>NW_019379958.1:347696-358776 GCF_000648655.2 Copidosoma floridanum
ATGTTACTTGTATATATATAAAAAGAAACAGAGAAAAGACGGAACGTCTGGTCAATCTTTTAAAATTAGTTATCAACGTCTGTACTTGATGAGCGGTAGCGGGCTACTAACTAAAACGATGCGCAAAGAAATGCACCTTGCACGAAGTTTTAGTTAAAACTTCTACGTCTTACTTGTTATGGGGCCGGTACTTGCTGACTTCATGTGCTTAGGCTTTATGGCTCGCTTCGGTTGTCACTTGACACTTCTAAGAGCCACGAAGTACACAGTCAGCTTTGTTAGGCGACGACTCTCGTTGAGTATGACTCTGTAAAGAGTCTTAAAATTTTATCATTAGGAACGAAATATAACAGGATAAAATAGAATAAGAATAAAAATTTATTTAATTACGGAAGTCGTCACCTAACACGGGAAATAACAGCAGTGAAGTTTTTATTTCTGGAATAAAATTAAATACTAAAATTACTCCATTATTAACTTTCATTACATGTAGAAGACCATTTTATTAAGCTGTATTGTTTCATATGAATATTAAAAAGTCCTCTGGTCAGGGTTTTGATTATGTATGTTAATATTTAAAGAAACTTTATTTGTTTTAGGTTGATTGTATGCAATTCTATTAGGATGCAAAAAAAAGCATTTCCATTCCGATAGAAAGAATGATTAGGGTAGAAAAAATCTTCAGAGAAAAATTTAATTAAAATCTGTTTTTCTAATATGATGAATAATTATCAAGCAATTTAGCAGCACAACGATACGATTGAAGCCATTTTATTNTTTTAAAGATAAAATTAAACAATAAAGTAAAGTTAAGAAGAAGGAGTACGTGAAAAGAAAAGTTGATTTTACAAAGTTTAAATTTAAAATCTTAGAACTAAGTGATGTGTTTTCGACGTAGAAGGTGGTTAGTTGAATGGTAGGGTTTAATTATTGGGTTCATTTTCTGCTACTTTTGATCTTTTCTCGTAGATCAATGGTTTTGGTAAGAATTGAATTTGTTTCTGTAGTTTGTGTACAGCGTTGTCTTCTGCATGTTATCACATATCTGTGGTAAGTCATTAACTCAACTTGTTGTTGACATAATGGGTAAGTCAATTATCGGTTCATTTTGTATTTTGTACTCCTTTTAATTGGTTCAGCGTATTTCGTGCGATTTTCGGGTTCATCGTTCTGCAATGCTAAAATAGCGCTTTTAGTATCCATGTATTTTACATATCCTTTGGATAATCTTCCCCGCCGATCTCTAACGGCATAACAATATTCTAGGGTGCCAAATTAAAAGAAATGATTAAAGAAATCTCTTTTCCTTTTCGTTTCTTCTATATCCCATGGCAGAAGACACATAAGTCTTTTTTGATCAATGTTTGGTGTATCATTGTCGTTTCTTGATGGTGCTGGTGAAGAGATCTTTTCTGCTTGACAAATAAGGGATTTCATCTTAAAAGAAGAAAGTGTTTGAACTTCTTCTCCTGTATTTAGTATTTTATCAGTTACTTTAGTAAATAAATTACTATTGTATTTGGCGGTTATAGTTCGATGCTCATAACTATGTAAATCCGTAAGTATATGCAGTTCCTTAATATTTCCTTTATTTTCTAACTCTTCGATAACTTTATGTAAAGGTTGGTTTATGTTGACTAGTCTTTATTGTTATTTCATAGTCGGGGTTCATTGTTTTACCTGGAAGGAAAAAAGTATTAAATTACTATTGATTTATGAGTCCATTTCCAGTTGTTGGGGTGTATGGCGAGAAATATCAATTTTCGTGTCTTCATTATAGGTCTAGCTTTAGATGATTTAGGTATTTTTTGTTTTTCTTCAATTTCAACATACAGTTCAGTTGGTTCGTGTTCATTTGGTTCTTGTTTTATGGTTACTCGGGGTTCTGCGTTCAGTGGGTTGATGGTACGTTTTATAAATTTTTCCGAGACACTAAGTTTCATAATCTTCTTAAAACAGCTTTTTGCTTTGCTAATGAGTATTGCTATTGTAATCATAATAATAATAGCTTTAATGACATTTCGTATTAAAGAAAAAAAGAGAAGTTTTTTTTTTCCTCCAACTCTTGGGTCCGTATTTTCTCCATTTGATTTATTATATTTTGTACATCTAATTCTTCATCTGTCTATGCTTGTTCATTAAAGTTTAATTCTCGAATCGATTTTATAGCGTCATGAAAGTCATCAGTGTCTTTTAAGGGTTCATGTGGTACTGTAAAGTTTAAGTTTACTTCTACCTGATAGGTATGTTATATTTGAGTGATAATCTTATGTTTACTGATTAAGGTTAATCTGTGAGTTTTTCCCGTACATCCATCATTTATTCGTAAAAGACCGATACCTTTTACTTTTTCTTGTTGATCCATTTTATTAGGACAGATAATGTTCAATTGTTCTTTATGGGGTGTTGAGAATAACCATAAACTATCAGCTGGTTAATAAATCCATTAGCTTTCGGTTTTTTATCGTAAACATAATTTCACAGTATTTAAATACTTCTGGTCCAGGTCGTCATAACATAAGAATTTCAAATTCGTTCATAAAATAGGGTTCCTTCGGCGGTTCCATAGCCAAGCATATATAACCATATACCGTCTTATCACATTGGTTGAATGTAACTTCGTTTAGTCATTAATACGAATTACGGTCGGCTGCTACTGCTAAGTAAGGGTACGACGGTTTTATGTAGGCAGATCCATTTTGTCCAGATTGGGGTATCATGACTGGATGTAGTCCATAAAAATTGTAAGGGGTTCGATCTATGAGTGGCAAATGTAATATAACCATGGTTCTATTTTCTTGATGTACGACATCTAATTTGCTTATGGTGCTTATTTCGCCAGCATAAAGATTTTCTATTGGTGCTACAAATTCTAGATTTCCCGCAAGGTTCTTTACATCCCGGGCTACTGTTCTAAATACATTTGGAGAAAATATCTTTGGGTGAGCTTGACCTCTTTGTAAATCATGCAAGATGTCAATCAGATCTTCATGGGAACAAATAATGTGATCTAGGATAGCCTCAGTTCTTCTAAAGTATGCTAACAAATGAATCAGATATCTGTCAAAAGAAAAATCCTGTCCTGAAGTCAATATATCAGCAACTTGTTTTAAAATATGCTCATGGCGTTTAGTGGAATTGTATAGTTCTTTGAATGCGGCTGCAAAAATATGGCTATTTTGTTCATACAATACAATATATTCTTTTTGATTGGTATCTAAATTGTTGATGTTAGTGTTTATAACGTTAATATCATCTTCTGTGACTAAGCCGTAAAGTCCTTTAGCAATGCTCCCAATAATTCCAAAAGGTGTCAGTCTTTTTGCTCGTATGCTGGGGGTGGAATAATATTATCTCCCGCATGGATTCCAACAGTATTTATAATGTTCAATAGTGTTGCTTTGAGGTTTGTCAATCGTTTTATTTTTCAATTCAAGAGGTCCATTTTCATATAGCGAGTGCAATTAGAATAACCAAACTGTACAATACAATATCGAAAAGTTTCGTTTAATCCTTAAGTAGGTGTTTGTTCCAATATGAATTCATTAACATCCAGCCATATCACAATCTTCCAATCGGCTCTCTTGATTTTTGTTATTCCGATTCGTTCGAAGTATATTTCAGGGTTTGTTTCGAGTGGTTCTATGCTATAGTTGCCATGATTAGCATAGTTTAAATCTGCGCGACCTTCGAACGTTCTTGTCATTAAGATGGCCAATATAATCTGCATCGTTGAGTTTTTCTTTCCCTCTCTGGAAAACATGTAGAATATGTTTCTCACAAGATACTATTATCGGAGAACTAGTTTTAGTTTATCTGTATGTTTCCGTATGGTTTCACTATTGGTTTTTTCAAGTAACACATTATTTTTCTCTAAAACTGTTCTTACCTTTAGGGGTTCATTATAAAGGCGATCAAATTTATGGGAACGCACTTCTTCCTTTACCGAAACGTAATCTTCTGGTTTAACATTTAGAGGCTTTAATTTTTCATCATATCTTGTTTTTGCTTATACTTTTATTTTTATTTGTTGATTTTCTGCCGTAATTTGCATTTCTTGAAGCCGCCTTATAATATCTTGTTAATATAATGGGTATGTTCGTAATCTTTTATCTTTAGGTATCCTCAAGGGCAACCTTGCTACCATCCCAAATACTAGTTTATAAGGCGTAATGTTTGTAGCTGCATGTAAACTCGTATTATACGTGAAAGCTGCAAATTTTGCTAAGTTGTCCCAGTCATCATTTGTTTCAGAGTAAGTTCGTATAAAGTCAGCTAGGGCAGCATGGCTTCGCTCTAGTGATCCGTTTGTTTGAGGGTGGTATGCTGATATAGTTAGATGATTGGTTTTGAGGGTTCTCATGAGTTGTTACAATAAATTAGACATAAATGTAGCATGTCTATCTAATAGAATTGCTCTAGGCGCACCATAAACTAATATTAAATTTTGTACGAGTGCATCGGCCAGAGTGCTTGATCTTAGGTCTGGTACAGGGACTAATATGATATATTGAGTTAAATCACACTGTATGGTCAGCAGATGGCAATTACCATTTCGTGTTATTTTTAATCTACCAACGGTATCGATGGAAACCTTATCAAAAGCTTCAATAGGTGTATTTGTAAGTACCAAGGGTTCTCTTGTTTTTAGTCGTTTAAGTTTTTTCTCTTGACATTTACTGCATTTACGTACATAATTGAGAACATCATTTCTCATTCCAGGCCAATAAAACCGTTCTCTTATTTTCCGGTAAGTTTGGTTTATTCCCTTATGTCCTCCAACAGGGCTGTCATGTAATGTTTGTATTATTTCATTATGTTCTTGGATTTTCAAAAAATCAACCTGACCGTAACAGACAGTAATTTGTATGGGTGTTTTATCAAAAATTGTTAATAACATTTCTGTTATCAATCCGGGTTCTAATTTGTCTGTAAGATCTCCCCTTCTTGAAATTTGGAAGGTTTTAAGATTTCGTCTCAACAATATTTTTTTAGGCCATTTAAAAGCTTTTGTAAGACTATCTGAAGATACTAAATCGGTCGATGTTTCATTTTTAACGACTGACAGTATATTATCTCCTCCATAAGGTGTTATTAAAATTTGGCCAACTCTTGGTTTCTTCGATTTTAAATAGCTCAAGTCCAGTGCACCTATCGATCTCAACAGCCTTGAGACAGATGTGACTGGTTGACATTCCTTGCTTATAAAATGAACTATATTGTCTCATTTATATGTAAGGCAATATCTGGTGGTAATGACATTGTTTACTAGCTTAGTTCCATTTTCGTTCTTATAATTATCAGTACTGCTGCTACTATCACTAAGACTTACATACTATTTTCCGTGCTGTTGTTTGTATCGACTAATGGGTTGAAAAGAGTATGAGTTCGATAGTAACATAAAATCAGGTGCAATAGTTCGATTCATTGATTTATTTTTATTGCAGTTTATTTGTTTGTTGTTTTTATCTAAGTTATCCAAGGTTTTTTCTGTTATTTGTTGCAAGTCCGGCGCTTCAAATCGTCTGTTTTTTGCAGTAGCAAAAGTACTCATTTGCGTCGGTGTGCTAGAATTTAAGGGTGTATTTTCCTGAATACGTGGGGTAATTATTAATTTTTCACTTGTCCTATATTTTCTTGAAATTTCTCCTTCATCGAATAGGGGTTCAAGACCTGTTGCACGTCTTGATATATCCGCAATTCTTTCATCTAATACAAAATCATCAAAATTATCAAGTTCATAGGTGTCCGTTTGGGTTAATATGTCTTGAATTTCGGGGTCCGGTTTATCTCCATCAGAAAATCTAGTTACTCATAAAAAATCGGCCTGTTCGGGCTCATCATTGTTGTTAGACATGTCCAAATATTCTTGAAGGCTTTGGTTAAATCTCTTTGCTAACTCTTCCATTTCTTGATAAGTAACTTCATCAGTATTATTTGTCGTAGTTTTAGGTTGATCTTCAAAAACGTCATCATTTGAACTTTCGCTAAGTGAAATTAGTGTAACGGAAATTTCAGTATTTGTCATGTCTGAGTCTGAATCAGTATCCGTATTTGAGTCTATTTCTGTTTCACTAAGTTCTTGCCGTAATCCACTTCGTCTAGGGTCATACACTGGTATTTGAGTATCTTCTCTTGACGATTCTTCAGTATTGCTTGGATCATTTTCGGAAAACATACTTGTTCTTGACGATGCACCAAGGTTAATTATATCTCTAACTGGTAGTTGTGGCATTTCTTTTTTTTTAAAACTATTATGTTTTATTTCTGCAGTTTCTAAATTCTTATCGCTAGCGTGTGATGTTGAGGCTACTGATTCTGAAAAACTCACTTTTAATGAGCTAGAATCTTTTGATGTGTTTTTAGTGACATTTCTTAATATATTCGGTTGAAATATAGATGATTTCTGTGGCTGTGGAAATGTTTTCGTTCGAGTTCTTTGAGCAATCACACTATGATCTAATTTTGGCCGTTCTTTGTTTGTTTTCGAACCAAGGGGTCATCCAGGACCCTTGATCAACTTAGGTACATCTGTTTCTGATTTGGTCATGCTTCTTGGTTTTGTTACTCCTATTATTTCCTTCGAGGTTGTTGGCAGTGCTTAAGGTTTGATTGTCGTTAATTTGGATGCTCTTACTATTTCTTTCCTCTGACTTAGTAATTCTGTTTTCTTCTTTTCCTCTATTTTCTTTTGACCCATCATCATAACTCTTAGTAATGGTAATCCACTGTTTATATTAATTTCTGCATAAAGAAATGGTCCCACTGGGTTTCTAGATAATGCATCAGCGTTGGTATTGAGTCTTCCTAATTCGTATTTAAAAGTGTATTCATAATCGGTGAATTTAAACATCCAGTGCATCAAACACTGACCTGGGTCTTTTCTTGTATGCATCAAATTCAATGGCTCATGATCGGCTATGAGAACGAATATATTTCCTAATAAATACAAACGAAAGTGATGCATTGCATATAGTGCGGCTAGACATTCCTTTTTAGTCGTGGAATAATTTATTTCAGCATTATTTGAACTTCTTGAAAGGTAAGCGACAGGATGGTCAAACCCATCTTTTTCTTGACTCAATACCGCTCCAATTGCATAGTCAGATGCATCTGTTGTTAACTTGAATGATTTACTAAAGTCAATGAATTGTAAAATAGGCTCTTGGCATAGGTAATCCTTTAGTATTTGAAAACTCTTTTCCTGCACTTCAGTTCATTCAAATTTTTCTCTCTTTTTTAATAAATCTGATAATGGTTTAGCTATTTTTGAAAAATCTTTAATGAAGCGTCTATAGTATCCTGCTAGTCCTAAAAATTGTCTAATATTTTTCATAGTTTTTGGTTGGGGAAATTCTCTAACGGCTTGTATCTTTTGAGGGTCCGGTTCAATCCCTCGTTGACTCACTATATGCCCAAGGAATTTTACTTCTTTTCGCAAAAATTCAACTTTATCTGGTGCGAGTACCATATTCGCTGATCTTAACCGATCGAGAAGTAACCTAACTTTACGGTCGTGATCTACTAGATCTTTTGCGTAAATAATAACATCATCTAAATACACTGGCATTTCAACATTCAATAAGCTTCTCAATATGAGATACATTAGTCGTTGGAACGTGGCAGGTGCGTTTTTCAGGCCTTCGGGCATTCGTGTATATTGGTAATGTCCATGGGATGTCGTAAATGCTGTTTTATACTTATCATGTTTATCTTTGGGAATTCGTTGGAATCCACTTGCAAAATTGAAAACTGAAAAATATACGGCTCCTCCTAACTGGTCCATAATATCTGTGATTTTAGGCAATGGACATGCATCACCAATGGTCTTTTTATTAAGTTCTCGGAAATCAATTACTACCCTCCATCTTGGGTTTCCATGGCTATCAGATTTATTAGGGACAATCCAAAGAGATAAATTATACGGTGATGACGAAGGTTCAATTACTCCGTCGTTAAGTTTTTTTGCTACGTGTTTCTCTAAAACTTTTCTATGTACTGGTGGGTGACGATATTGCTTAGTGTTGATAGGGATGTTATTTTCCGCTGGGATTTTGTGTGTGACGAGGTTAGTACAAGGTAAAATGTCTCCTGGTAACAAGAAGATTTCTGAGAATTTAGAAATCAATTGATAGATTTGGTCTCGTTCTTCCAAATTTAAATGACCGGTGCGCACAAGTCCTTTTAGGTCGTTTATTCTATTTCGTTTATTTTTAACAATTGATCTCTCATGTTCGCTGCTAGTATCGGGATCAAATTCAGATGCAATGTATTCGAAAGGTAGGATTTTTCTTGGATCTATTTTAATCGTAATATCATCCATATTAGTATTTATTGCCATAATATTACATTGACCGTTCTTATTTTTTACCATTTCTTCTTCTAAATATATGTTATCACACCCTACATCTACACGTGGTAAGTATCCTTTAGTTAAATTAGTATTCATTAAATTAATTCTTACTATTTAACGTGTTCGAGCCTTAATCATATATTTAGTTGCTTAACTGGTATTTTTTTTCTCATTAGGGCAATGTTCTACACTAGGAGTATTTTTATACTGTTCAATGGCATGAGGTTAGAGTATATCTTGGTCGACTAATTTATTATTTTCACTATATATCCCACTTTTATCGGTTTTATTATCAGTGGCCTTCATAAGATTTTTACCTCTTTCTGAAAAGATTAATTTGTCAAACTCATCTTGAAAATGAAAATCAGCTTTTATGTCTCCAAATTTTTCGTATTTAGGTATATTTGACCTTTCGGGTGGGCCTACGATGTATTCATCATAAAATTTTTGTTGGTTAATTTTATCCTCAAGGCATTCTGTCTCTTTGTTAGTATCAAGGGTTGTAGCTAAAATTTAATTTTCCTGTGCTTGTCTTTGAGTTTTATGGTTTTTTGTTCTTTTTCATCTCTTTCTAATTGCTCTATTTCCTCAAGAGTTTTTAAAAAAGGAATGGGGTTCATTACGTCATCATCTAGTACTATAGCATCATGATAATATGATAATGTGGCCCGTCGTTCCTTACAAAAGTTTCGACCCAATAAACCGCCATCTTTGATCAGAAAATCGTTAGAGATCACATGAAAAATTGTAGGTTTTCCTTGTATGATCATATACGTTGTTCCTTTACTTACAACTGGATGAGGTGTGATTCCAGTAAGGTCAATAATTTTACTAGTCTCTACTCGTGAATATGGGTGCAACTGATCTAATTTAATCAGATTTGTGGCGGCGCCATTATCGAGCTTGAGTGTTATAAAGTAATTTTTTCCTTCTGGGATCGATAACCTTATGCTTGTAGGCTCGTCGTCTACGCCAAGTCCCTGGCACGTACTAATGTGGACGGTTTTAATTCTGTTGCTATTTTCATTACCTGCGCTGAAACATTCGGTGTAAGGGTTGAATTCTGTCTTTGGGGGCTCACCTCCGAACGACAATTAGGGTGAGCCGCCTGAGAGTTTAAATAATGCGGCAAACGGTCGTCTCCTGGTTGGTATTGATTTTGAAAGTTCTGATTTTGATAGTTAGAGTTAAAACTTTGTTTATTATATCGATTATAATTATTATTTCAGGGGTACCTATTATAATTCTGACCTCTGCCTCGATATCCTTGATTATTACCAGGATTAAAATTAGCATTTCTTTGAGTGTAATAATCATTAGGATTTTCGTTATTATATAGTCGTAAATTATTCTGATAATAATTAGAGTTTCTCGATTGATTTTAAAAATTTCAATTTCTTCCCTGATTTTGATAATTTTTACAGTGATTCTGTCCATTATTTTGTTGTTGATATTGTCTATTATAATTTTGATGATTATTATACTGCCTATCAGCGTGATTATTCTCATTGTCGATCTGTTGTTCATTAACTTGTGCCATTTGATGTTATGAAAATGGCTGATCGGGATACCTATTTTGCTGTTGATATGAGTTGTTTAAATTATTTCTAAAGTCACTACGAGGTAGTCCTTGATATCGTGTATCCGAATTTATGCCCGCTCTCATTCGGCTCTCTAATCTCAACGTGTAATCGAAGGCGTTGGCTAGAGAAGCAGGTTCTTTTGCATCTATCTGCTGGCTTATCATAGGTGCCAGTCCTTTTATGAACATATCTATCGCCATGTCTTTTATAGGGGTTATCATATGCGCGTTGTATGCATTGCCTCTATCTTCCATCAAGGCTTTTTCAGCACCGCTTAGCAGTAGGTTTACATCATCATAATATTCACCAACCGATTGGCCTTGTCGTTGGCGCCCTTTCGGTAGCTGAGTTTGATAGTAAGCAACGGTTTTTCCTGTTGCATATCTTTTTTTTAAATGGGTTATAAATGCTTCGAGATTTTCGAAATCTTGTCCACTTACGCTTATGCGTGCGGCACCTCGTAGATTCTGCAATACTGCTCTTTTATATAAATCTTTTTGATCATCTCTGATCCAGCTTTCTCTATTTCTAACATCTTGTATATAATCCTTCAGCGGAATATTTTTCTCATCGAATATAGGGATGGATTTAATTGCATGGTGAAATGAGAGGTTGGCATTGAGAGACTCAATCAGCGCTTCGGCTACTGTGATATTGGCATCATTGTTTCCATTGACCATTTTCTAAGTTGTATAATACTTTACATGCGCTTTTTTTTCTTTCTTCTCTTTTTTTTTTTTGGCCCAGAGAACAGAAGGAGGTGTTGAGAGGAGTTTCAATGCGATTTTCTTTTTTTCTTTTTTTTTTCTCTCGTCTCCCTCCCCACGTCGTCTGCGCCGGAAGAGGAGGATATGAATAATTACTTTCGCGGGGAGTAGAGAATTAATCGCAAGAGTAATTGAAGCCTCACAAAGGCGGATACATGTACTATATGTCTGTGCAAACATACCCCCCTTTTTACATCCTTTTTTTTCTCTGCCTCGCATTTAAAATGCCCCAAACGAGAGAGGAAGGAAAAAAAAGAAAGAAAAAAAAACGCGGGAGTAAGAAAAGGTCGCGCGTTGTTATTTAGCCGCGTGTAATTAGAAAGCCAAGGAAAATATAATCCATGAATTACACTCGCTTCTTTTTTTTTTTTTTTCGG
>NW_019379958.1:360634-371502 GCF_000648655.2 Copidosoma floridanum
ATGGGGCCGGTACTTGCTGACTTCATGTGTTTAGGCTTCATGGCTCGCTTCGGTTGTCACTTGACACTTCTAAGAGCCACGAAGTACACAGTCAGCTTTGTTAGGCGACGACTCTCGTTGAGTATGACTCTGTAAAGAGTCTTAAAATTTTATCATTAGGAACGAAATATAACAGGATAAAATAGAATAAGAATAAAAATTTATTTAATTACGGAAGTCGTCACCTAACACGGGAAATAACAGCAGTGAAGTTTTTATTTCTGGAATAAAATTAAATACTAAAATTACTCCATTATTAACTTTCATTACATGTAGAAGACCATTTTATTAAGCTGTATTGTTTCATATGAATATTAAAAAGTCCT
Organism: Copidosoma floridanum; assembly: GCF_000648655.2. The sequence goes on from NW_019379958.1 coordinate 361,000, forward strand.
CTGGTCAGGGTTTTGATTATGTATGTTAATATTTAAAGAAACTTTATTTGTTTTAGGTTGATTGTATGCAATTCTATTAGGATGCAAAAAAAAGCATTTCCATTCCGATAGAAAGAATGATTAGGGTAGAAAAAATCTTCAGAGAAAAATTTAATTAAAATCTGTTTTTCTAATATGATGAATAATTATCAAGCAATTTAGCAGCACAACGATACGATTGAAGCCATTTTATTAAGATGTTATTTATTTTCAGAATCATTATAAATAACGTAATGTATATTTATTTTCTTAAGTCACTTTTTTACTGTTAATTTCAAACTACACAAACAACTATAATTATGTTTAATTTAATAAAAGTAACTTATGACTAAATAAAGCCTGTTGTTAAAATATTTACCGTTAAATAAATTCTTCTAACAAAATTAAATTTTTGAATAACGTGTAGTGAAGATACCCATGAACAGAATTCTTGTGCTACTTTTAGTAATAGAACAAAATATCTTGACTTATTTAAAAAAAGGAATCATTCTATGACAAATATTAAAGGGGTTATGAAGACATATGTGAAATTATATAATAAAGAATATCTTGACAAATTGTATATACTTAAACAGAAATTCTAAGTTTCAAACCTACTTTAAAACGAGATAAGAGAAATTTGTCTCCTTATGGTTATAATGAAGGTGTTTCTAAGAAATAAGCCACCTCAATAAGATACCACTGCTGGAATTTTTATAAGATTATTGTCAGTACTCGAAAAGTGTTTCAGGCCTATAGCAATATTAATTGGAAAGTAACAAGAGTAAAGGAATCGAAATTTTTAGTAATTATTTTATTATAAATTTTTTTATCACATGAAGAACATTTTTTTTATTTCTAATAAAGTCATATTAACGCATTACTTTTCTGTTTGATTGTCCTTTTCACATGGAGCAGCTCCTCTAGCTTATTAATTCTTGGAATTCTGGCATTTTTCTTCATCTCTGATAAAATCCCATAAAGGCAATTAGTTTTTTTTTTGATTATTCTTGTTACATCAGGCAGCTCTCCCAGCTTTCCTTTTCCTTTTGAAATGCACAACTCACAGCATGTGAGAAGGCTTTTTTTCTAATTTTTGCTCAGCTGGTGAATGTGCATTGTACAAGTGAAGGAAAGAATCTAAGAATTGTATTTTAAAATTTTAATATTACAATAGAATGATATCTTTTAATTATAATTAAGTGTAATTTATAAATATGCCCTTACTTTGTAGCACAGAGTGCAACTCTGTGCCTTTTAAAAGAAGGTTCTCAGTTGCTGCTCTTACGACACTATAGTCTTTTATTACATCTTTTGATATCAATTTCTTAATAACACCTATCACATATTTAATCAATCCAGTCTTAAGATTAATAGTAGTCAGTAACAACTATTGTCTACGTCACTAGTTGTCAATAAATCTTGTTGCTTTCAAGTTGATCAACATATATACAATAACTTAGTGGAAGATACTCTATTATGATTTTGCGTGGAAATATCTAGTAGGTCTGAGCTGTTTCACAAGAATCACATTACTATTATTCACATAAGTATGCTTCCTTTTAAGCCCTTTCTTTAGTAACAATAAATACCGTTTTATTTTGTCACTTATTTTTAGAGAAAAATTTTTAGTAACCACTAAATTATAGAATTTTTTGCAAATACTCGAAATTTAGTTTGCAATAATCTTTTTGTTTGACTGCTACTAAAAATCAATTTACATGAGATAAAATAAATTTATTGAGATGACCTCACGAGGGCCTCGAATGCACCCCATGATGCACCTCTTTGTTCAACACACTTTTCTGCCCCCCTCTAAATAAGTTAAAATTCACTCAGTTTTTTCCTTGCGTTAATTTAGTTGAATTTTTATTTAGCCTCTCCAATTCTTTCCTCGCCCTCGGCCACCACTTGATTTTAAAAAGATTTTTCTGTACAAAATAAAAGGTAGTGATTATAAATTTGCTGTGTTCAGAGATGTTTTTGGTATAAAAAGTCTCTCTCCAATTATTTTTCCAGTTATAATTTTTGCTAAAAGATTGTATTTAAGTAGTTTTGTGATTTGTAATGTTGTATCGTTACATGAACCATCAACCATACTTAAATTACACAACAACTATTCCAATGTTTAAATGAAGCTAATACGGAGATAATCCTTGACGAATGTTGTTTAGAAATTTATTTCAAAAATTTATATAAATATCACTATCAGATTTATCAACACTCTGATCGGTAGCATGTTCTATACTGAAATATGTTTTCATTTTTCCTATTACATGATTTAGACTTTTATTATTCAAAAAGAAAGTATATTTGTTATGAGAAGTAAGTATAACGTTATTTTTTAAGTAGTTAATATCTTTCTGAAAAATATCAGAACGAACATCAGTTGTTTTCCATTTATTTGGCTCTTGCAATGATTCAATTTTCCCTTCTCTAATATCTCATTACAATTGTGAAAATGTTATGTCAATTAAATAAGATTAACATTAAGTTTTAGAATACGAAGCAATGACCAAAGATATGATAATTTAGTACTAATTTGATACTTTCTTGTTAGATCATGCTTCAGTTACTACTTTTTAAAACTGGAAGAATCTTTCTGAACTCTCCTCCTAAAACCATTTATTTAATACCAAAATAGGTATTTGTATTACATAAATCACGCAACATTCCTTTAACTATTTGTAAAGATTTTTTCGGAAATTTTTGGACTTTTCTTTAAAGGATATCCTCGGTTAATAAAAGTTAAATAATCTCAAGTACTTTTACTTTAAAACGCGATTTTGAGCATGATGCGTTTTTAGAACGGTCAATATCATTTAACCATCTTGAAAAGCGAAATAAAATATTTTTTGGGTATTTTTTTAGGTTTTTTCCAGTGATGGGCTTTGTCGATAAACGCAAGAAGTCTCTAAATCAGCTATTTTCGGCAAAAAAAAAATGTTTATAAATTTTTTAAACTTTTTTTGGTTTTTATGTTAATTACATTTTTTTATCAGTTAAAATACATATATTTTGAAGACATTCAAGCCACCATGTAGGTCTCATGATAATGTGTTAGAAAATTTTTCTAAAGATTCATCGCCAATAGCTATATAAACAGTTCTCAAACTTTCATTATAACTTTAAAAGCAGTCGTTATATAAATTTCTTAAACAGTAATGAGATAATGAGTTGCGTGCGATATTTCAGATTAAAATATGGAAATGAATATTAGCAGTTTAAACGTTTTTTCTCTGTATTACGGGTCCTGTTACACATAGTCTTCTTTAATTAAAAAAATTCACGGATGCTTTGAGGCTGTAAAGTATGAATCATTTTCTATGAGTGTACACGGTAAATAAAACATATTGATTTGTAGATGACACCTCGATAAGCCACTTTTTTTCGACAACAATAATGAAGGATGAACACTTTTTTATGTTATTGTAACTTTGAGACAAAATATATTACAAACTTTGGACTGCTAAGGGAGCAAACAAAGATGTCTTTGAAATCATATAATCCTTAACAATCAAAAATATTACAGGTAAAGTCATTATTTCGTCCTTTCTAAAGCCATTAATATACTTATTAAGATTTATTTAGTATATATGATGCATTTTGTAACTGACAAAATGTAAGTATGCCATGTGTTAAATCAAAAAATAAATTGATAAACTTTATATAAATACATTAATCAACTATTATTTGCTTGGAATTTATACTTTCACATAGAATTTTAACCATACAATAGTATATATTGTGACATCCCATGTCATATGCTTAATATTCATTACTTCCAAACAAAGAGTTCCGTTTATAAATTATAAAAAGCCAAAGCTTAGCGATCTTAAAACATCAAGCGATACACCTGGTTCTGCAATCGCGTGACATATAACTTACTTCTTTTGAAACAAGCTACCGTTGCAAAACTCGGACCGTGCGTGCAACCTCCAACAATCTTATAAGCGTTCATCTTACATCAATTCGCAGTGGTACCTCCAAGACCGTGAATAATCAACAATTTCAATATTCTTTACTGCGTGTGTCCACAAAAAAATATCGTACACTAATTCGACAGCAACCTATACTTAATGTAAAATCCGAGTCATCAGCAGTTTTAACCATCAATTACTGGGTAACTATTGCACTATGTCTGTGCTCGTGTCCATCGAGAGTAATTAGGTTAAGCTCTGATGGGTCGTTTGGATTCTCAACTTGACGTGTCCTCCTTAAACGCAAGAGTATAAAAACGTCTTGAACATAACAGTTTTGGCCTTTTCTCTTTCATCAAGAGTTCCAAAGTAGCTATAAAGGTTAGAGAGTGAGTTCTGTTGCGTCTTTTAAGTGGATGTAAGACTAAGTTCGGTGATTAAGCTACGTGTTAGATGCGTGCATTTCAAGCAAATGTAAGACTTAGTTCGGTGACTAAGCTGTGTGAGAAAAGCTGAAGCAAACCAGACGACTGTAAACTCACCTTAAAAGTTAATTAAGGAGGAACGAGAAAGAAAGGACCGTCGACTTGGGTTCTGACGTTAAAAGCAGTAGCCTAATTATTGTCATCGCCACAAGTACTCTCGTGTAGGATTAGGATCATCGTTACGGTCAACCTTGTAAGATCTTGCGACTGCGTGCGTGCAAGCAACGGCTAACCAACGATCATAGAAGTAAGTTAAGTTCAGAAAACTATAAATTGTATAGATATTGTTAATGTGAATCTAAAATTTTGTTATTTATGCTATTTGTAAAGCTAATTATTTCCCGCTTTTCTGAATTTATTAAATCATCAGATAAGACATAACTTGGTTGTTCATTAAATTTACTTTCTTAATCTAAAAATATCCCAATTACTAAATTATACAATATATTCCAAGATTCAAAATTCTAATTGATAGAAACATAATTCTTACTTGATTAATAAACTGAATATCGAGAAAAAATTAAATAGACAACGTATGACAAAGATTTATACAAGGACGTGAGATAAAAAGACGAATAAAATATGCTACTACCATATGACAAAGTACATAAACTCTAACAGTAAGTCAACGCCTGCTCAGCGTACATCAATCCATGCGTATAACTCGGTGAAACCTAACACCATAACGCTGAGTCAACGATTCGAAAGAAAAGTATACTGTAAGTAAAAGCAAATAAGGCCTTCGGGCCGACGGCTTGTTCCTGACGAACAAAAAATAAATTTACTTGTTTGTAGAACAAATCCACGAGTTCCACCCTTTATTTATAGAAGTTTGGGCGTAATAGTATAACGCATATTGAATATCATACACTAGTAGTTAAAATATCCTGAAAGTTCTTGAGTAGGATATTTTGGTATGGATACTAGTGTAGAGTTTTGACGAATAATACATTGTGGCATTGTCTGTTTCGACTAGGAATAAAAAATAATGACTTTTAATTTCAAATTGCACTTTACTGATTTTATAATCAAAGTACTATTTATGAATTTAATGAAAAGAGCTACTTTTTGCTAATTTTATTTTAAAATATTTACGTCATAAGTAGGTTGTAAGTATGTATTTTTTGTTTTTTGATTGAAAAACAGTTGAACATAATTAAAAGATGATTTATATTAAAAAAATTATTTAAAGCTTTATTATGTTTTCTTCACTACGAAAAAAAGTTTTTTTCGATGTACCAACTGTGTACCAAAACTGTCATCACGGTACTCATTTCAATCAATTTAGATAAAACGACCTCATACCCGAGACCTTATAGTTCATTTAGTTCAAAATCTTAGTTTAGTAAGGTTGGTAGTGCGATGTTATTGTGCACAAGTGTTTGGTGACTAATTTTTTATCTTTTTATTATATATAAAAGTTACATAACATATGATTCATAATTAGCTTTATAATTTTTATTAAGATACTGCAATCATCGACCTTTGGAGGTTGTTACAATCTGTGTTTTTACACTGTCACTTTACCAGAATGACTGGTCGTGGTAAGGGAGGAAAGGGATTGTGAAAAGAAGAAGACAAGCGCCATCGCAAAGTTCTTTGCGATAACATCCAGGGTATGACCAAGCCTAAAATCCGCCGTCTGGCTCGTCGTGGAGGTGTTAAGCGTGTTTCTGGTTTGATCTACGAAGAGACTCATAGTGTACTTAAGGTATTTCTTAAGAACATCATTCGTGACGCCGTCACGTATACTGAATATGCTAAAAGGAAGACCGTCAGTGCCACGCTGTCAACATAGTCTACGCATTGAAGAGACAAAGACGTACTCTCTATGGTTTTGGTGGTTAACTTATCTATATTATTGACTACAAAACAATTATTGGGCAAATGTTAAAAATAATAACACAAAATAATCCACGAAAAAATAACAGAATTTACATGGTAAATTAACAATAATTTTGATACCCTTTGAAAATGAGAAATCCTTAAATATTTTCAGAATTTTTGTTTTGTTTACATGACACTGTTTGATTTTTAATGAAAATAGGATCCACTTAAATCACTTATATATCTATAAATTATTTATAGAAGTATTGATTATTACAAATTTTGTAAAATTCATTGCTCCTAATGAGTAAAGTTCTGTAATACTAGATGATAAATTAATATTTCTTACTTTTTGTTCTTATAAGTTTAAATGATATTTTATAGAGTAATTCATGTACCTTATACTATAGAACAACGTTGTATCAGTTAAAAGCTACTAGCCTTGTGCAAAACTAACTTGTAAAGGGAAAATTAGTATTCCTTAACTCCTGCTAGAAATTCGATTTATGATAGACACGTTGAGTTGAAAGAGAGCAAAATTGTGGTCGAATTTGAATAAAAGTTACACACTTACTTAAATTTTATATTTATCATCAATATTTTTAATAGAATTTCCATTTTTTTTCATTATTGGTTATTATTAATTTTTTTTTTGATAATTAATATATCAACGTAAGATTTTACATTATTTTAAACTAAAAAAGTACAATTTACTGAAGATGTAATAGTTTTTTAAAAGCAATACACAGTAAAAAATCTTGCCTAAAACCATTGTCCTTAACACCTAAGATCTTAATGTGAAATATTATTTTAGAAGACATGTGTGATCTTCCGTGATAACTTCGTCATTGTTTAACAGAAGTAAAATTTTTACAGAGTTCATAATGAATTCCATTGATAATCTACTAAATAAAAAATTAAAAGTAAGTGATGATGGATGTTGCTCTTGTAATTGCTTATTACGTTAAATAAAAATCGGAAAAGAAATTCAGTCCAGAAAAGATGCTTAAGTATTTTATCAAAATTTTAAATTATTTTGTTGAACCAAATAATGAAATTTGTCTCTTGTGTTATAATTAAATTAATAAAAAAAAGTTTTATTTAGATGATAAAGAATCCAAAGAAACGTTTTCACAAAATTTACAACCTGATGATAAACTAGACTTATCTTTGGCTAAATCTATAATTTCAACTGAACAAGATGACACAACTGCTCCAGTATCAAGTTAACTTTTACAGGAATCTATTAACAGTTTCATTCCATCAAATCAGAGTAATCATCTTATCGTCCAACAGATGAATCTCAAATTGATGAAATTAAACGTATCTCTAGGTTGTTTATTCCAAAAAGAAATCGATGAAGCCCTAGATACTTATTTAAAAATTAATTCTACGAGAATTGAATACCATTGATGATAGTATATGGGAATGAATCTAAAATTGAATTTGGAGAAGTGAAACAGTTCATTCAGAAACTGTCAGACCAAGTTGATGCTGTACTTAATGAAAAAATTGGCTTCCATATTATATTAGAAGAACGTGTAAATCTTTTACTGGTCATCCATGGGATTACATAACTCTAACTCAAAATAAGTTAGCATTAATGAGACAACTTACTAATAGTAACATTTTTATTCATTAACATCAGGAAGTTTGAATGCCTTAATATCTACAATTCTATAAGTAACCGAGAAAATCGTAGAAAATTCCATACAATCTATTCTTAAATGCTCTCAAAAATGTGTGTCTCCAGAGAATTTTGGAACTGCTTCCCATCCAAGAGACTGTTATTTAGAGCAAGAAGCAAAAGCTGTTGAACTGATGTTTAACTGTTATGATAAATTGTATACTATTTGTGACGGAACCTACTTAAGACATGAGAAAACTGCACATAATACCTACCTACGGAAAGCTTACTCTGAACAAAAAAAAAGTCTTATTATGTAAGACCTTTACCATGTGTACCACAAATATATACGTTATGGATCTTGCTGGATCATTTAAAGAAACTATTAATGATGCAAAAATATTTGAGCACGTACTTTAAGATGAAACTGGGCTAAGAAGTATTTTAAAAAAAGGTGACTAATTTATTTTCGATCATGGTTTCAGAAACGTTACAAATTTTTTAGAAAAAATGGCTCCATGAAGTTGATACCTGCATTGGAAGTAAAAAATAAACAGCTGTTTAGGGAACAATCAAATATATCAAGATATATTACCAAACTCCATTGGGCTGTAAAAAGTGTTCATGAAATCATCGGTTAAAAATACAAACTACACCAGTTTTAAAACCAAGCTTTACCTAACGCTGAGATATATTGTAAAGCCACATGTTATGTTTTTAATTTGACAGAAAAATGACTTAATTTAGATAATGGTAATTAGGAAAAAATTATTGAAAGAATGAGATCTCGGGAAAGTGTAAAAATTGTTTGGCTATAAGGGTCTTGGATAAAACTATAAGCAGAAATCAGTACCGTTACAAAAAGTATCATCGATTGATTTACAAGATTTTCCAGAATGAATATTACAGGAACTGACACTTTTGTTAACTGGTTCTTACCAACTAGAACAGTCCATTTCATATTTAGGGGAAATGCTTGAAGATGAAAATAATCTTCCAGTAAGTGTCTTAAAAAAATCCAGGAATTGTGAGATTTGAAGTAAGATCAAGGCACATTAATAGCAAAACATATAAATTTTATATGAATTTATTCTCTACGTCCCTAACGGTGAAGGGATCAATGCTACTAAAAGGTATTTCGTAATTTGATCTGCGGATATTCTTACAAACCATTTTGACATGTGCGTTCTGTAATCCTTCAAGATAGTGAAGAAGATTAAAGATATGTAAAGATAAAACACATATAGATACAATTTACTTATAAATTACGTGTTTATTATTTTGTTACAAATCATGTAATTGAAAACCTGTACTTACTTATTGCAGCTCTTACAAAAATTAGGTAAGTAGAAAATATCTATAGTTAAGTTCTATCTAAACAGAAAATATTCTCACCTTCTGCAATGCTTTGCTAACGTTTGTTTTTTTTTTTAAAAAACTTAAAAATCCTGACGTTTCAAATGTTAACCCAATTAATAACAAAGAAGATTGAAGTTTCAATTCTGTTTGTATAGCTATTGGCGAAGATTCTCTGTAAAAATATATAACGCTCTGTTCATGGGACCACAATGGTGGTGTGAAATGAAATATATATTCTTACTGCTAGAAAAATAAAATTAACATAATAAAAGAATTTAAAAAAAATTTTTAAACGTTTTTTTTTCATNCCAACTTAACTTAACACTTATTTCTCTTTAAGCAAGAATGGGCTCGACGGTCACGGTTTAAATACCGTATTAATAATTTTTTATCTTCTGCCAATGCGTTTATATTTTCTTGAGTTCTTTCAAGAAATTTTTTTTCCGCGAAAGCAATTAATTCATCGAATTGTGTATTTAGTCGAATTTTAAAATTATCGCATTTCCGCTGAGCATTAATTTCTGAATCATAAAAATTATTTTTGTGAAACGTACTTACTACTTGTTTTTCGATTTTTTTGTTTTTTGATAAATTACTGATCAATGTATCGCAGTTACAGTAATTTTGTAACTGATTATTAATAAAATCTAATTTTTTTCCCTAGAATGTTTTTCTCTTTTATAAGCTCCTGCATAAAACATTTTTTACCACTTCTCTTACCTTTTTTATTACTCGCAAAATTATTTGTTGGTGGTTTCATGAAATATTATTTTATAAACAATTGTGGGTATATAAGTGAAATCATTAATTATATTAAATCTTTACTCCGTTTTTTAAGAATTCTTTTTCTACTAACACTATTACGTGCAAATATGTCTGTGTGTATGTATTTGTTATTTTGATAGACCGCTTTAAATAGCAGATCTAGGGTAAAGAGTGTCCGCTATTTCAGCAGGACTAATGGAGATAAACCGCTCTGGTTACCAGATTCAGGGTAGGAAGAGAAAGACCGCTTTAGTTAGCAGATCTTGGGTATAGAATGTCCGCTATTTCAGCAGGACAAGGGGGATGAACCGCTCTGGTTAGCAGATTTAGGGTAGCAAGAGAAAGACCGCTCTGGTTAGCAGATCTTGGGTATAGAATGTCCGCTATTTCAGCAGGACAAGAGGGATGAACCGCTCTGGTTAGCAGATTCAGGGTAGGAACAGTGTATTTGTTCTGTCTTGTAAGCGTGTAGTATAAGAGGTCACTATTTTCTTATTTTTCT
>NW_019379958.1:375185-394630 GCF_000648655.2 Copidosoma floridanum
TAAAAATCGGAAAAGAAATTCAGTCCAGAAAAGATGCTTAAGTATTTTATCAAAATTTTAAATTATTTTGTTGAACCAAATAATGAAATTTGTCTCTTGTGTTATAATTAAATTGATAAAAAAAAGTTTTATTTAGATGATAAAGAATCCAAAGAAACGTTTTCACAAAATTTACAACCTGATGATAAACTAGACTTATCTTTGGCTAAATCTATAATTTCAACTGAACAAGATGACACAACTGCTCCAGTATCAAGTTAACTTTTACAGGAATCTATTAACAGTTTCATTCCATCAAATCAGAGTAATCATCTTATCGTCCAACAGATGAATCTCAAATTGATGAAATTAAACGTATCTCTAGGTTGTTTATTCCAAAAAGAAATCGATGAAGCCCTAGATACTTATTTAAAAATTAATTCTACGAGAATTGAATACCATTGATGATAGTATATGGGAATGAATCTAAAATTGAATTTGGAGAAGTGAAACAGTTCATTCAGAAACTGTCAGACCAAGTTGATGCTGTACTTAATGAAAAAATTGGCTTCCATATTATATTAGAAGAACGTGTAAATCTTTTACTGGTCATCCATGGGATTACATAACTCTAACTCAAAATAAGTTAGCATTAATGAGACAACTTACTAATAGTAACATTTTTATTCATTAACATCAGGAAGTTTGAATGCCTTAATATCTACAATTCTATAAGTAACCGAGAAAATCGTAGAAAATTCCATACAATCTATTCTTAAATGCTCTCAAAAATGTGTGTCTCCAGAGAATTTTGGAACTGCTTCCCATCCAAGAGACTGTTATTTAGAGCAAGAAGCAAAAGCTGTTGAACTGATGTTTAACTGTTATGATAAATTGTATACTATTTGTGACGGAACCTACTTAAGACATGAGAAAACTGCACATAATACCTACCTACGGAAAGCTTACTCTGAACAAAAAAAAAGTCTTATTATGTAAGACCTTTACCATGTGTACCACAAATATATACGTTATGGATCTTGCTGGATCATTTAAAGAAACTATTAATGATGCAAAAATATTTGAGCACGTACTTTAAGATGAAACTGGGCTAAGAAGTATTTTAAAAAAAGGTGACTAATTTATTTTCGATCATGGTTTCAGAAACGTTACAAATTTTTTAGAAAAAATGGCTCCATGAAGTTGATACCTGCATTGGAAGTAAAAAATAAACAGCTGTTTAGGGAACAATCAAATATATCAAGATATATTACCAAACTCCATTGGGCTGTAAAAAGTGTTCATGAAATCATCGGTTAAAAATACAAACTACACCAGTTTTAAAACCAAGCTTTACCTAACGCTGAGATATATTGTAAAGCCACATGTTATGTTTTTAATTTGACAGAAAAATGACTTAATTTAGATAATGGTAATTAGGAAAAAATTATTGAAAGAATGAGATCTCGGGAAAGTGTAAAAATTGTTTGGCTATAAGGGTCTTGGATAAAACTATAAGCAGAAATCAGTACCGTTACAAAAAGTATCATCGATTGATTTACAAGATTTTCCAGAATGAATATTACAGGAACTGACACTTTTGTTAACTGGTTCTTACCAACTAGAACAGTCCATTTCATATTTAGGGGAAATGCTTGAAGATGAAAATAATCTTCCAGTAAGTGTCTTAAAAAAATCCAGGAATTGTGAGATTTGAAGTAAGATCAAGGCACATTAATAGCAAAACATATAAATTTTATATGAATTTATTCTCTACGTCCCTAACGGTGAAGGGATCAATGCTACTAAAAGGTATTTCGTAATTTGATCTGCGGATATTCTTACAAACCATTTTGACATGTGCGTTCTGTAATCCTTCAAGATAGTGAAGAAGATTAAAGATATGTAAAGATAAAACACATATAGATACAATTTACTTATAAATTACGTGTTTATTATTTTGTTACAAATCATGTAATTGAAAACCTGTACTTACTTATTGCAGCTCTTACAAAAATTAGGTAAGTAGAAAATATCTATAGTTAAGTTCTATCTAAACAGAAAATATTCTCACCTTCTGCAATGCTTTGCTAACGTTTGTTTTTTTTTTTAAAAAACTTAAAAATCCTGACGTTTCAAATGTTAACCCAATTAATAACAAAGAAGATTGAAGTTTCAATTCTGTTTGTATAGCTATTGGCGAAGATTCTCTGTAAAAATATATAACGCTCTGTTCATGGGACCACAATGGTGGTGTGAAATGAAATATATATTCTTACTGCTAGAAAAATAAAATTAACATAATAAAAGAATTTAAAAAAAATTTTTAAACGTTTTTTTTTCATGCCAAAAATGGCTGATTTTAGGATTTCGTGCATTTTTGACATAGCGCACCAAATTGAGGGTATTCGATCCCTATTGAACAAGCATATCTTTTCACAATTTTTAGCTGTAATAAAACATCATTTTCTTTATCTATTTTTAAATCTTCCATGAAAAATTGTCTAAATTTTCCCATAAATTTTTGCCACAAATATATATTCAACATCAAAAACTACGCAAAAATTTATACATCAAAAACTGCGCAGCATAACGTTGCATGCTACTCCAAAAATATTATGAATTTGAGAAGATTGTTCCACAAAACGTAAAGCAGTAGCAGCATCTTTGTATATACTATAAGGTATTTCATTAACTGTTCTTAACCTTTCAAAACATTTTGCTCCATTAATGGAATTAAAAATTAGTTGAATAAAAAAGCTCTAATTCATTAGAATACACTGTATTAAGTCGACCTGTTGTTAAATTATTTCTAACTCTTTCCCGATTTACCCAGGTTTTTGTTACTAAATGAAAACAGTAGTTATATTAAAATGACAAAAATTCAATCGCTGATGATGTGGAAGAATACTTTAACCTGTTGGAAGTCTGTATAGTAAAAAATTAAAGCAACTATTGAAACGATAATGATTTTAGATATTTTATTTTATATTACAATAACCTTTTCTCTTTTATATTATTGAGTGCCAAAGTCGTGAGTTAAGAAAAAAAGCTATTTTTAATTCTAGAGCTCAATGTCATGTTTATCGCATGACACCTAAATCTCTTTTAAATAATTCTGATAATCCATTTTACAGTACCTCTGATCTTTATACTTAAAAGTTGTCTTGTGTGCCCCGCAGCCCCTCCACCCTCCACAACCTTCCCGCAAAATAAGGGCAAATTCTATTACTGTCAATGATATTTTAACCCAATAAAATAATAGCCAAAGACCCACTATGCCTCCTATGGCCCCCCGAAAAATTTTCAAAGCCTCCCATGATCCCTCCACAGCCCCCATAGCCCCCCACCCCTACAAAAAAAGGAAAAATTACGTTAACTTCATAGTTATTTTAACCCATTCAAAATCTCCCTTATTTTCTGTGAGCCCACCGCGCCCCCCGCACATTTTAAAATTTTTAAGTGCCCCCGCCCTCTGCCACACCGCCTCCCGTGGCCTCCCTACAATATGTTATCGATCCAGCACCCCTTGCAATATGAAGAATTATTCTACAGATTTGTAGCAGCTCAGTCTATAATACATCGATGGGATATTGTATACACAAACTGTACATAAGCTGAAACTAGCTGTAGCCAGCAATCGCAATCGGCAGCTCCTACGACTTACGGTAAACAAGCTCTTAGCTATATACAGTTATCTATTTTTTCTACGTCACCCACGAGGAAAACGAGAAAAATAAATCGATTTTATAATTAATAATGACGAGTATAAAATACATCAAATATAGTTATTTCTTTATATAAACAGTGATTAGTGTAACATCTGAGGCGCTTTGACCTTTTTTGTTTGTTGAAAGTATGTCTTCCTTACATTGAGTTTTAAATTAAAACGTGTGATCGTATGACGTGATGTGATCACAAATATTTATTGAAACTCGAGTAGTAAAAAAATAATAGAAACTATGGTAGTCATCGCCAGTGTCCTTGTAAAACTACGAAGGGACAGAACTCCCCGATGTTCTATGTCAAGTAATCGAATGTAGTTCAAGCAACCACAAAAATAAACCATATTTGCTAAACAATATTAAAAAAGGATCTTATTGAGAATAACGTAATAAATAATTATCCTAAATCAAAATTTTAACTTTATGATTTCTCACAAAATTATAACATAATAAAATATACACATCTCATGTCATACAACTAAATAATGTTGTTTTAATTTATGTGACAACTTCCAATCCATTAATTTTTTTTCTTTTCATATAATGTTCTTTCTCTGAAACGAAAATTTCTTTCCAAACAACGTTTTCTGCTTCCGAATTATTTTTACGTTCAATTTGCATAAATATCCCTTCTTTAGTTTTGCGTCTTGATATCGATACGTGTAGTTGTTCATGAGATAATACAGGCTTTTTTCAGTATATACCGACTTTATCAAAACTTTTCCCTTAAAAATTGTTAATTTTCATAGCAAATACCAAGACTAAAGAGAACTGGTTTCTGTAAAGTATGAAAGGTAACGACGAGGTATTATATTATCTGTACTTAAAGTGATTTTCAGTATTAATACTTTATTTCCAAGTTGTTCTCCAGTAGATATTGCAGCTTTAATAATATGCTTAAACAACTTTCTAACTTTTATTCGTGGGCCGTTGCACAAACTGTCAGCTACACAAATTTCTTATTAACATAACTATTGCTCTTGCTTTTGAATTTACTACATGCGGTGGCAAACCTTCACGAATATTGTTCAATATTTCAATAGGGAAATTTATGTCCATGTTATTATCCAATTTACCCACTCCTTTGTACGTAGCATAATCGATGCTGTACTAAGTTATCGTATTTCCTCTCATTAGATTTAAAATGTTGTTATTTTAAAATATTGTGTATTCATCATGAAAAGTCAGGATAATACTTGTGATAAAGATAGGCAATTTTTACTTAATATTTAAACATACATCATTAACCTCTCATTTTTCAGGAATGATCAGTGGTTTTAATTTTTCATCTCCAATGTTAAGAAGTCATTTAGAAATATTTTTATCAACCGAACGAATGTCTGTATTTAATTTTAGAATATTACAAGAACTTTAAAGAAATGATGATAAAATAGTTTTTGATGTAACTGTACTTCTATTACCATACTTATAACAGGAAGTGTTTGACGGAAATTATTCCTCCTAAAGTTACTAATTTATTTCAAAAATGTATGTGTGTATTGCATATATCACGCAAAGTTCTGTCTACTATCTCTAAAGCTTGTAACAGAATCATATGAGACTCATCCTAAATCATCAAATTGATTTTACGTAACTTTTTTTTCATATTAGATTCTCAAAATTGCAGGCTGAATATTATTCAGATTCAAAGATAAGTGAAAAGTTCTATGACTGGCCGTATCTTTTGGTAGTTGAATTGACGCAGTGCAAGTCCATGCCATTGACAAATTTTTTTTTTCTTTGTGATATAAAACAATAAATTTGTGTTTTATGTAAAAAGGTTTTTTCTAATCCTCCAAGACCATCTATAGAAAAAATCTTCTTAACGTTTTTACATACAATTTTAAAAATCTTCTTTTGTTTATTGTTTAGCTAAGCATACATCGAATCTAACATATGCTTACAGAATAAGACTTTCTGCATCATCATTGTTTTGTAGGTCAATTTTAAACGGTACAGTTAAATAAAATAATTTACATAGTTTATTTTTAAGTTAAAAAATTTTGTTGATGTGCAAAAAAACATTTTTTTTTATTCCGAATAAAATCTGCACAAAAATAGTTTTTATACTTACTCCAAATTTTGTTACCTTGTATATTCTCTGATATTAAAAACCATGCAAAAAATTTTCTTTATTGATAAGGAAGCATACAAGTACTAGCTTCTTTCAAAATATAATTATTCTGTGGATCTTACTCGATTCGTACAATGGTAATTGCAGTATCTTTGAATGTTCCGTTTTATTTAAAAATAAAAATGAACAATTCAGTGTGGACTGTTACGGGAGCAATATTATAATCTTAAAACAATATATCTTGATAATAGCAGAAAATTGAAAAAATATACATTAATACATCCTATACTGCTGATTTATTTTATCCTTTTATTTTTATCTCTATTCATACTTATTATCGAGAAAATGATGATTTTTCAAATTAAAGGTACAAATTTTGGTTAGGTCTATCAAAGTAATGCATAAACGCTGTGGAAATAAACTGAATTATGTCTTGTTCGTTATGCCGTGAGCTTCCCACACCCTTGACTCCCTTTTGAGATCCCGCCCAGGATAAAGTAACACGTTTTTGCACTTGAATTTAGTGGCCGCATAAGATTTTACTTTTCGGATTGCTATACCACAAGTGTGGGACTACGCTTATTCATTATAATTTTCGGCAATAGTAATATACTATTTTATCAACTTGATATAAATAACTCTAGTCTAATACTTTTAAAGAATGCTCAATATAGTCTTTAAACACTAAAAATAGGAAACCTAATTTTCTTATAAGCTTTTCAAGATAAAAAATCGTCCGACTCCTTGACCACACATCAGTAAGTGACCAATGTAACAGTTATTATCAATAGAGCTGCGTGTTGTATGCCGTATACCATAATTTTTGGTAAGAAATATTTTAGAAATGTATAGTAATCTTTTTTATTCTCGTTTCTCTACGACAAGTATTCTTTTCTTTTCTATTTTCAGGAAGCGAAGTGCAACATACCTTCGAGGTTAAAAATTGCATGTACTGCCAGTAGGAGAAATATTACCTTTACTCGAAGCTTGCTGTGTTTACTAATGGATGGTAAATACAGAAAGTAAGAGAATCTAATCACGGCAAACAAATGTGTTAACTTATTGTGTCTACAAGTTAGAGTTTTAGTGTATACTGAAGGTTTTACGCGTTTTAAATTTTACGCGTAGTAGCACTCAATCGAACCATAAAATAACACCGATATTACATACTTAAAGAATTCTTTCGTTTTTGTTTGTAACAGCCATAAAAGTGTTAATACCGTATTTTCAAAATAAAGAAAACTTTTTGAAATATCAATGACGCAAGTAACTCGACTACAGAGCATGAAATTTAAAGCCATTTTTATCTCTTAAGATTGGTTAATTGTCATAGCGAATGCCAAGACTAAAAGACATTATTTTCTGTCAAGTATGAAAGGTAACGATAAGGTATTATCTGTATTTAATGTAATTTTTAGTATAAATACTCTATTTTCAAGGTTTTGTTGTGTGATAATTTCAGCTTCAATTCAGCTTCAATTCAGCTTATACTTAAACAGTTTTTTTACCTTCATTCCTGAAAAAAGTTCTTATAACTAAATAGTTCGAGCAAAGACGAGTACATAACTGTTGAAAAGATAAACGATACATTCTTTAGCTGTTGTAGAAGTCCCCTTTTATTATTTTAACATTTACTTTAAAAAAAGGATTGCTCATACAAGTTGCTTCTCAAATTCTGCCGGGAGTTGGGCTAAAGAATCAACAGACCATAAGCATATGCTTTGTATAGTACACAAGATTGCGAAATTGACATACGATACGTATTTTTTTAAACTTTTCATCTTACTCGAAGTAGTAGAAAATAAAAAGTTTATTAAAACGTGGTATTTTTACCATTGACTTTTTTATATTAATTGTAACGTGTATATTTCTTTTATAAAAAAATTGTATTCTAAATATACAAGGCCATGTAAGTCTGTACGAGAAAATTTTGGTCGTTAAAAGAAAATATTTGAATCATCTGTCACGTTTAAGTTTTCATATTTTATAATTGCTACAACATCCCAATTGTACAGTACATAAGTAAAATAAACAATTCTTACTGTCTTCTACTAATTTTTTTTCTGAGGAGTTTTGTGATATTTTACCTGCTTCATCTTATAATAAGGGTCTTATTTCCTAAATAAAATCTGTATATTTTATTTTCTACTTTCTGTGTTAGTGACAGTAAGGGATTGGAATCAAGGAACCGATAAAACTTATCTTCGCTAAAATAAGCAAATAATTCTTAACACATTTTGACAGTTAATGTAAAATTTTATTTAATACTACTACTACATAATAAAATATGAAACACAATCAAGTCCTTGACAACTGTGCACGCAATATTCCCTTGTATTTTAATGACAACTAAAAATAACATGAATCCCTAATATTTGAAAATTGAGATTTTAAAATGATTTTTATTTCACTATTATCCACGAAACAGCTTAACAGTTTTACAACTACTTTTTTGGGCTTGTTTGTGCTGCAGAACTACGTAAGACATTTATTACTGACTGATCTCTACTACTATACCAATGAACGTGATTATTACTCATTTCATCATTCAGCAACAAACTATGTTAATAATTGATAAATTGTTTGGACTTTGTCAATCTTATATGGCAAAATAAAATCCTAATGTTCAGTAAGAACGAGAAAAATATTCCTCCTGAGTGCGGATCGAATGCACAACATCCTGTTAACTAGACAGTTGCTCTAACACTTTAGCTACAGAGGAACCGTACATTCACCCACATCGTAGGTTTAGATGAGCTCTCACTCTTAATTTGAGATGTTTTTACCTCCTGCTCGATTCTTAATAGTTATATTAGAAAATAATTCTAACACTTGTAGATAAGAAAGAAAAGTAATATAGTACATTTCTTATCGCGTCGAAACATATGTAGATGGCTGCTTTTTTATACAAGCACTCTTAAAATCATCTATGTCTTTTTTTCGAAAACAAATGTATGTATCTAACAGCATGGTTTGAGTTAAATGAAATTTATAATTTTGCAAAATCATGAAAGTATCTTAATACCTCAGGAAACTATATTTTTAATAATCAACTAAAAATTTAAAAGAAAAAGTAAAAGAAAAAATACTGCAATAGGTGAACTAAATACGGTATCATCGAAAGATCATGAACTACACTTTTTTAAATAATTAATGAAAAGAAAATATAACAACTTCATAAAAGATTAAGGAACATATGAAAATGTAAAATATAAAACATTCAGAAATACTGCGATTGCCATAGGTTGAATCGAGTATGATTTACAAGTTAACTATGTTTTTTAAAAAAACTAGTACTTGCATGCTTCCTCATTGATTAAGAAATTTTTTTGCATGGTTTTTGATATCAAAGAAAATATAAGGTGATAAAATTTGGAATAGGTACAAAAACTTTTTTGTACGGATTTTATTCGTAATAAAAAAATTATGGTATACGGCATACAACACGCAGCTCTATTGATAATAACTGTTACATTGGTCAATTACTGATGTGTGGTCAAGGAGTCGGACGATTTTTTATCTTGATATAAAAAACTCTAGTCTAATACTTTTAAAGAATGCTCACTACAGTCTTTAAACACTAAAAATAGGAAACCTAATTTTTTTATAAGCTTTTCAAGTTGATAAAATAGTATATTACTATTGCCGAAAAATATAATGAATAAGCGTAGTCCACACTTGTGGTATAGCAATACAAAAAGTAACATCTTATGCGGCTACTAAATTCAAGTGCAAAAACGAGTTACTTTATCCTGGGCGGGATCTCAAAAGGGAGTCAAGGGTGTGGGAAGCTCACAGCATAACTAACAAGACATAATTTAGTTGATTCCTACGGCGTTAATGCATTAGTTTCATATACCTAACAAAAACTTGAGTAAGATCTACAGATTAATGATATTTTAAAAGAAGCTAGTACTTGTATGCTTCCTTATCAATAAATAAACTTTTTTGCATGGTTCTTAACATCACAGAATATACAAGGTAACAGAATTGGGAGTAAGTACAAAAACCTTTTTTGTAAAAATTACATTTGTAATAAAAAAATGTGATTTATTGCACATCANTTATTTATATTATTTTATTTATCTTTACCGTTAAAAATTGACCTACAAAACAATAATGACGCAGAAAAAGTCTTATTCTGCAAGCATATGTTAGATTCGATGTATGCTCAGCTCAACAATGAACACAAGAAGATTTTTAAAATTGTATGTAAAAACGTTAAAAAGATTTATTCTATAGATGGTCCTGGAGGATCAGAAAAAACTTTTTTATACAAAACATTTATTCATTACTTTATATCACAAAGAAAAAAAATTTGTCAATGGCATAGACTGGCACTGCATCAGTACAACTACCAAAAGGTATGGCCAGTTGTAAAACTTTTCACTCACCTTTGAATCTAAATAATATTGATTCTGCAATATTGAGAATCAAATATGAAAAAAAAATTATGTGAAATCAATTTGATGATTTAGGATGAGGCTTCTATGACCAATACTGTAGATTTAGTAAACTATATGGTTTCAGGTATGAGATCGTTTAGCTGCATCAATTACTGTTAGCGTGAGGTCAGTTGAATAAGTGCATAATAAAGTCCTCATTGTTTTTTAGTAAATAATTAAATCATACATTCTAACAATTCATGTATTGAGTAAACGTTGTAGAATCTAATGAGAAGAGACTATTACGCCTCATTGAATTAAAGAATAGTACTTAGAGTATCAAAGCTGTATAATGTTATTGGGAAATTTTTTTCTTTATTAATGACGTATTTTTTGTTTCAAGATAAAATAAACATTGCAAAGATTGTGTTAAAATCAAACCTGACACAACAAATAGGTATTAATGGTATTTACGAATAATTTTTTTACCAATTTTATGTCTCTTTTAATAAGATACTGTCAAATAATAAATGCATAAAATACGCTAAAGGAATTTCGACAAGTATATAAAACAAGTTTCAGGAAGAACGGTATAATAGCTACCTGGGGCATTTTAAAAATATTTTAGGATTTGATAATTTCAGAGATATTATTGTTAACCTCAGTAAATAACGCAAATTTTTAGACATTTTATCACAAGATTATAATAACATAAGAACCTTCATTTTTTTGTTTGTCATAAATAATACATCGAGAAAGTATTTTACAAACCATTAAAAAGCATATCACACTGTGCGTATTTTTAAGAAGAGTCACACTTAGTACCCCAAGGTAGCGGTAAATATTTTTTAATTATAAATGACTATGTATTATAAAAACTGACAACACGACAAAAAACAGTTTTTAAAACAGCTTCTTTAGTTTATTTAAGTATTGTAATTTTAAATATCGCACACTACTTATATTTTTATAGTTGCTTAAACAATTTGTTCAAATAAGAGATTTCGTAAAAAGGCACATAAAAGTGTAGGGACTGTTTTTTTTTTCAATTATATTCGAGTTAATTGGAAGTTGTGAAAGAAAACATAGCTTATAATACATTTTCTCTCAAAACATAGCGATGTCTTCTGGGTAGTGTTGAAATTTACTGATTAATACATAACATAACTAATGCTCAACAACGTAGATTAAAAATACACAAAACTCTTATTACTTAGGAAATTCCGGGCACCAACCTCTCCCCACTAAGATAGTAGATTTAAAAATTCTTCTTTTAATTTAAAGTAGTCGGGGTTGGCGTGCGGAGCGCGCAGGGGGTGAAGCCCCACTAACATAGATACATATATGTGGCGTTTCAAGTTGGACCGCCTGACAAAATAAGTACCAGGCGCGAGCATCATCCCGTGGCAGGCCTTTTAGCCGCGGAGCGGCCCCTCCGTCCAGCATGGAGCATTTTAGTAGGTCTACCACTTTAACTGGTGAGGAGCCATGTTTGCCACTTCTGCCCGACACGGTAACGCGAACACTTTTTTAATTTAAAAATAAATTATTTATATTATTTTATTTATCTTTACCGTTAAAAATTGACCTACAAAACAATAATAACGCAGAAAAAGTCTTATTCTGTAAGCACTTGTTAGATTCGATGTATGCTCAGCTCAACAATGAACACAAGAAGATTTTTAAAATTGTATGTAAAAACGTTAAAAAGATTTATTTTATAGATGGTCCTGGAGGATCAGAAAAAACTTTTTTATACAAAACATTTATTCATTACTTTATATCACAAAGAAAAAAAATCTCCCTTGTCCAGCATGGAGCATTTTAGTAGGTCTACCACTTTAACTGGTGAGGAGCCATGTTTGCCATTTCTGCCCGATACGGTAACGCGAACACACGAGCTTAGTAAGCTATTCAACCTATTTATCTGTGTTAAATAAAACGGTAAAGTTTGTATAGTAACTAATGTCTTGTTCTTTTTCTTAAACTCGCCTCCTCTTCTTCAAAGTGGTGACCCTGACATGATATCTCTTTTGATAAGGGAATAGGACGGTAACACGTGCTCTTTGGTCCCGTGACTCCCACAGTGCCGTGAACTGTTGAACCATGCAGCCCGTGCTTAGTGCTTACCAGTAAACTCAGTGACACTTATTATAACCAGGCAAGAGTTCTGCAGTGCATTCCAGCAGCCACACTGGCCTTTAAAGACAGTGGCATCGGGCCCGAGTCCACTGACTTACTGTTCCACCAGGATCTTCAGAAAAAGAAGCGCGAGGAACTCTTCCAGCGCCGAAATCAATTGTGGGTCCAACAGCAGCCCCAGCCAGTCCCACTCCAGACTGCACCATAGGAGGAACTCACTGCCACTATGAACAGAGATATGCCACCGCTGACTCAGAGCCTGACGCAGATACATGTGCGCCCGGTGCATTGCCCCCTGCCCAAGTTCTGGGAAAGCGATTCGGTAGCTTGGTTCCTATCCAGAGAATCAACATTTACCGTCTACATCAAGGACGACCACACTCGGTACAACCTCATTGTAGAAGTCTTCGAGGTCGCTACAGTCGTTAAGATGATCGACGTGCTGTCTTATTCCCCACAAACAGGTCTTTACAATAATCTAAAGCAGGCCATCCTCACCAGGCTTACGGATTCACTGGAAAAGTAGCTGGACCAAGTGTTTAACAGGCTAGAACTTGGAGATAACCGGCCCTCTCAGCTACTGAGAGGGCGATAAAGTAAATGATGAGGTACTCAAGGTGAAATGGCTTCACTTTTTACCCTTGCAGGTCACTCGCATTCTCAGGATGCGCAAAAAGACCGCACAGGATGAACTCAGTGTAACGACAGACAACTTCATTGACTTGAATCCTGAAGTCTTCGCGGTCGACAGTGCGCACTGGCCCACAACGTCTCCTTCCCCAGCTCTGTCAGACTCTGGTCTCTCTTCGGTGTCCACGGTGAACATTTTTCCGGTGCAGGAAGTCGTGGCACTTCGTACAGCGGTCAACCAGCTACTCGCTGCTAATAGCAACAACAACAACAACAACATCAAAAACAACAACAACAACGACGACAATAACAACAACAACAACAACAACAACAACAACAACAACAACAACAACAATGGCAACAGCAATCGATGAATGTGTGACAGCTCCAGATCCAGGCCCAAAGGTGGGTCCCCCTCGGCAATTGACTATCAGCAGGCTAATGGTGAAGGTCCCTGCTGGTACCATTAAAACGTCAGAGTGGGTGCCAAAAAATGCAAACCTCCTTGCAAATTCTCTAAGCCCCAGGAAAACTAGAGGTTCCCCATCTGCTTCAGACTGAAGAGGTGGAGCGACCAGTAGTTTCAGCAGAACATCTGCATATTTGAGACAGATCCTCCAGAGTCAAGTTTTTGATCGAATCTGGCTCAGATGTCTCTATTATTTCCTAGGCACTGTTGGAGGCATCTAGACAGTGGAGCAAGCTCACTCTTTAGGCTGCCAACTGCTCTTTTATACTTACTTACGGTATGTACATCTCAACGCATAGGCCTCCACTGTGAGTTTAAGTAGCTTTTCATCATGATAGACGCCTCTTCAGTTATCAAGGGAAAACGGGTCATAGATCCCGTTACCAATCTGCCCACCGTTTGCATCCTGCAGACACCCGATCTGCACAACGTCTCATCAGTTCTCAATATTACCACCCCAGGGCCATACAGCAAGGCCTATGACGACCTGCTCCTTTCCTTCAAGGATATCGTGGTCAATGAGGGCATGAGGTGACCATCCCTGATCTGCTAGTGAAGCAATGCCTCCCTGCCAGAAGGCAAAGGTTCACCTGCAGAACCAAGCAGCTTTAGGTTCGTTCTACCCATCGGGCCTGGCTCTTGGTTCAACCATGTCCACCTGGATCTTGTCAAGCTGTCCCTGTATCTGAACTTTCAATATTGCTTGACCCTCATCGATTACTACACCAGGTGGCTGGTTGCCATCCCGTCTTTAAGGTAGTGCTATACCACGCTGTTTTTTTTTCTCTTAAATTCTCAATACGTTTAATAATTGTATTATTGAATATGCATAAAAGCATAACATGATATTCTCATACTAAATCAAAAAACAACGAATCATCTTACAGAAAATTTAAGTCGTGGACCTCGCCGGTAGCCCTATTCACCACGAAAAGGTAGAAATCATTTATTCCTCTTTATTAAAGTATGTTAAATAAAAAACGAGACTTACCATTTTGTCTACAATCCAGATAGTGCACAACGTTCAAAAGAAAAAAGTTTATGTGCAATAAGAACTTTATATTATTTAAAATCTTGATGTATATTATTCAAATACATACGTATGTATTTAAATAATTTATGTTCTAATTTAATATTCGATATTACAAATTTAATATTTCTAAATAAATAAATCATTTCAAAGAAATTTTTCTTCAATTGAAGATATTCAATAAAATTAGTCATCAAACATATGCTCCATGGTTGTAATACTAAAAAAATTTAGCAAAAGTAAAATAGCTATGGGCATAATTAAACATGGCTCCAAAATTTATATGTTTAAAGAAACCATCACTTTTATGTTACGAATTTGATTAGGAAAAAAATTTAAGGTGGTTTTTAATTTCTGAAAATATTCAAGGTAATAACTCGGAGTACATATACAAAATTTTCTTAAAAAATTCTGGTAATGATAACGAGAACCGTACGTGCACTATTACATATTAGTCGAATTCTAGAACAAGAAAACAAATGCTAAAATGCATTTAAACTATCTACACCAAAAAATAATTTACAGCAAAATCATACTAACGAGAAAATTGGATTTTCTAAATGCAAGCTTATGACGTCTCGCAATAAATAAATATATAAAGGGCATTCTTTCTCAACCGGACACCCCATTCTCTACAGAATTTGTTCGTCTCCAAAATATTGTCCAGCAGTGCAAATGAAAGCTTGGAACCTCTACTTCCGAATGCTGTCTGGCCAAATTCGTACAACTCATTTTTAGACATAATATGGCGGCTTTGCAATGTGGCTTAGTTTATTCACAGAGCCAATATTATTTTGAGATTTTTCTTAAACTGACTTTTCATAGTGACTCACGTTTCTATAAGCCTAGGCATTAGTACTACGTGAAATAATAAAAAAATTTTAGATCCAATATGGCGGCCGAACTATAATCAGTGGTGCCAAAATTATTTTGAAATCGTTATTCAACTCGGTTATTATTGTCATTTAAAGCCGCCATATTGTGTCTAAAAATAAGTTGTACGAATTTGGCCAGACAGCACTCGAAAGTAGAGGTTTCAAGCTTTCATTTGTACTGCTGGACAATATTTTGGAAACTAACGAATTCTGGCGAGGATAGGGTGTCCGGTTGAGAAAGAATGCGCCATATATATACTTTTTTTTGGAATAATAGAATTCCAAATCAAATAAAGAGATGCACAAAAACGTATTTTAGTATTGATTACGTAACATATAAAGATGTTGATAAATTCGATAGTAACTTACTTTCCAACTGCGATGCTATATATATAGTATTCGTGAAGGCTTATCACCCTATAAACTTAATTCAAAAATCGGAGCAAAAGTTATGTTGATTTAAAATGAAAGCATAGCTGACGGTTGATTCGATAGTACAAGATTAAAAATAACTTTTTTATTGAAGTATAATATTAAAGAGGAAGTAATAACTGTAGATATAATCAGTATTGGAGCTTTATTAGTGTAACAAAAATACAATACAATTCTGGAAACACATCTTAATTACCATTTATTTTTGTACAACAAGAAATTTCCTTTAGTTTTAGCATGTGCAATGACAATTAGTAAGTCTTAACATAAAAGTTCCGACAGCATTGATTCATACTTATAAGTTATTTTTTTTACATAGAAAATAATATTTTGCAATGTCTAGATGACAAAATGAAAATAGAATTTTTATACAAATTAAAGATAAAAACGATTCAAAACTGCAACAAGATGCAAAACTTAAAATAAAACTTTGATATGAATCGAAAGTAGAATGACTAACTATGAAAAATATTCTTTGTGGAGTAAAATTTCAAATGTGGATGTAGAGTGACAACTTTTATGTATTAACTTTTTTTTTCTCTTAACAATAAAATTTTAACTCTCTTAAAAAAGTCATTTTCAACTAAAGTCATCCCCTAACAAAGTTGACCGTATACTTCGTGGCTCTAGGAGATGTCAAATGACATCTGAAACAAGCCACTAAGTCTTAACACATAGATTCAGCAAGTGCCAGCCCATAGATGTAAAAGACCAAGAAAGTTTGATTCAAACTTCAAATAAAGTACATTCTTTCGCGCAGCGTTTTAGTCAGTAGCTTATCACCACTCATCAAACCTGCAGTAGCCACGATCATCAAAACATCATTAGAGACAGGTGCAGGCACCAAAACGGCCTGCGGAGTGGCCCACAGAGCAGCAGCAAACACAGGAACGAGGACGGCCTGCCGAGTAGCCCGCAGAGCAGCAGTCAGCGCAGACACAAGAAGGCCAGCAAAACAGTAGCAGGCGTAGGCACCAGAGCAGCCTGCAGAACTGTTTTTTCTGTTGAAAAAATATATTCAAGTATGCTGCTAGTGCTAAAAAATAATCCTTGTTTTTATAAGCAGCGATGCCATGTAACGAGCTCAGCGTTGAAGTTGAGTGCAAAGGTGAGCACTATTGAAGAAAACGGTTGTATTTAAGTAGGAATCAAAGGAATGGAATACTTACCAAGGTGACGATGGCTGACGGCAGATCATAAGGCTATAAAGAGCTAAAGCGAAAACAGTTTTGTTTTTTAACAAAGTATCTCACCTAAAAAAAAAATGTCGGAATTCTATGTAGAATTACTTCTTTAAAACTTTCAAGAAAGCCATATGGCATTACACATGGTTTTATATATGGCATTACATGAATGGTTTTAGCTTGGTGATGCCATATGTAATTCCATATGGAAAAACACATGGAATTACTAATTGGAAAAAGAAAAAATTTCTATCATCTAGAAATAACTGCAAAATACCATAATAAGTTATTTGCAGTTAGCAATTTGTCTTACCATCGGGATGATAACTCCAAAACAAGGGGGTTCAGCTGATTTTACTTCTATAGAAAAAAATTTTATTTTTTTTTTATTCCTGAAATATAACTTGAATCCTCTTGTTTTCAAGTTATCATCCAGATGGTAACACTAATTGTTCACAGTAAATGACGCATTACAGTATTCTGCAGTTATTTCTAGATAACAAAATTTTTTTCTTTTTTCCCATTTTTGAATGCTAAGTATTTTTTCAAATGGAATGACATATGGCATTACCAAGCTAAAACCCCTTATGTAATGCCATACGTAAAACCATATGTAATGCCACATGGCTTTCCTGAAGGTATTACAGAAGTAATCACACATGGAATTCCGTCTTTTTTTTCAGATGGGGTGGCTTAACTCAAAGTGCAGAAAGATAATGGCTGGCTTCAATCGAAGCAAGAACTTTTAAGTTTTATTAGCGTGTGTGCATCTGTATACAGCATAATGTGTAGCACAGTGGCATTAAATAATACAGAAGCCGTGTCAGTGGTGGCGCACAGTCTGCGCCCGATCACTTGCTTTCGTGAAGAAAAAGAAGATCAAGATGGCCGTAAAATTAAGCACCATACGCTTAAAGGAGCGAAATTGCAGCACCACCTGCCATTACGCACCAGCTGACCTTAGCAGTTGTCATCCTCTCTCTCCCTCAATTCAGCTGAAAGGGCGATATTTGGGATTGAACCCAAGATAAAGTGGACTGCATTGATTAATATCGCAACTGGATAGAGTTCAGAGGAGGAGGACTTAAGGTAATTAAGGTAACACACTTTTTATAATTTGAAGAAAAGGATATATCGTATGAGAAAATGTAAGAATAAGTCATAACATCACTGCTTTGTGCATAATTAGTAATCTCAGCCAATCAAATTTTATAATTGTGAATACTCTCCATAAATAAAAAAAGCATAAAATAGGCAAACATAGAAAACATCTTACTCATTTCATAAGTAAATATAACATAAAGAACAAAGCAGCACGGACTGCTCTAGAGAGTGAGTGAAGCAGACTGACGCGTTACAGCAGACAGAAATTTGATGCGGACAGACTGGAAATCAAGAGGCGCCGTGATCGGCCAGAGATTAGTAGGGAGATTACTGACTGCGATGCTATGAAGTGTTCCCACTTTTTGGTACTGGTTCAAGCGCCCTGTTGTGGCCAAGTGCCGAACCGAGCGCACATTTTTTTTTTATTTGAGCAGTTTGGTAGGGGTATGCGCCTACGAGGATAGTAGTGGATTTGCGTGGAAATGTCCATATAGGTGCATATTTTAGAGACACGTGGAAAGGGTACACCGAATGTGTGCCATTCTGAAATCTATTAATGTTTTCAAAAATTATGCAGCTTCAAATATTTTTTAAGCTTGTCAGCACAGCTTTCACCATTAATTTATTCATTTCACACATCGTAACTGCTGCGAACTGTAGGACAAGCTTCGGAAGATATCTATGAATATACGTGACTTTGAAAGAAACTTCTTGTATCCTTCAGATAGCTAAGATGGATAAGGCTTATGCCGACTTGTGAATTGTTTCGCAAATCTAGGGTTCGAATCTACATTATGGCAGATTTCCTTTTTTTTTTTTTTTAATCAATTTATCATTCTATTTTCATATCTTTTATTTATGTTTCGTATAAAAATATATATGTGTCGTCAAAATTTTTTTTCGGATACATCAAATTCAATATTGTTACTTTGATACTTCTTGTTAGCAAGGCCATTTCATAATTTTACAATACTAAAATAACGTTTAAGGATTTGAACATAATTTATGCATTTGGAAACTCCTAAAAAATTATGAACATCCTGTTAACAACAGAAGAAAGGTGGAGGCAGAAGTCTTAATTAAAGTACAATCATCAGCACCCATCTACTGAATTTTACTAAAAGTTGAAATTTTAATCAGTAAATGAACTTGTTTAACAAAATGGAAAATAGTTTTGTAAAAATTTTTAAATTGTTTGCAAACCTTTAATAACGTGTGCTACTACTATTGAATTTTAGACTGTCAGAATAATAATAATGAATGCAACAGTTTGATTAATAAGTAATTAAAATTTTTTTTGCATGATTCCGAGACAAAATATTTTTTAAAATACCACAGTATTTTATTGTATTTTGTTTTTTATTTTTTTGAAAAAGGTTTTTTAATAAAGTTACTTTTATGGTGTAGATTATTATA
>NW_019379958.1:395601-411702 GCF_000648655.2 Copidosoma floridanum
AGGAATTAAATAAGGCAAAAAGGCCTTGAGTTGAAAGACAGGCTTATGTGGACCCACGCTGCGCTGGGTACTTTTTACCTATCAGCAAGGGAAAGCATTAAGCTTATAGTGGTGCTGGCTGAGTGGGCGGCCTGCTATGAAGCGCTAGACAAGGTGCTGGTCCTCAGGGACCCCGAGTCCTTTTCAGGAGTCAAGAGCATCAGCACCTCTAGCAAATGGTGGCGAGTTAGCTCGTTAATGCTGTGAGACGCGATGGTCTCCCTAGTGGCTCCACCCTGAAGTAATGCTAACGCGATTCTGGGGTGGATCAAAAGCCACGCGGCATAGGGGGGGGGGTTTAGTGGGTATGGGTGGTCTAATAAGAAAAATCCACCGAGTCTCACACTACCGCTGTCCCTGCGGTGTGCCTCAATGCATTACCCCTCCCTCCACAAAAAAAAGAAAAAAAAAAAAAACTCAGAGGGTACGGACCACCTCCTTAAAACCAAGTACCTTAACCCCCCGACGGCCGCCTTCACCTACTACACCCTCTCCAGCTACGATCCCAGAGGTGTTGGAGGCTCCCAAGCCGCTCATCCGGAGTATAGTCCAGGTATTACCCCCACTTCAAGATCCCGAGACCTCTCGACATCGAGAAGATTACTGAGGCAAGTCCAAGAGACCCCAGCGAGGGTAGGAGAGATGGTATCTTGTAATAATGTAGTAAATAAATAAATAAAAAAAAAAACTAGACACACACTAGTCAACCTGGCGACCAAATCGTCGAGGCCTCTACGAATAACCGCCCAATCACCACATCTCACCAATGAGTTGCATTCCAATGAATCAAACGGAGCCACAACGCCAACAACATCGGAAGCAGTGCCACCATGGTTGTTTGACTTAAAGGGACGGCTCGAGTCACTCGAGAGTGACTCTGATCTCTTCCAACCGTACTTCCCCACTCAAAGTCACCCAACCCCAACGGCCACTTATAACAGACTCTTTGTTATGCTAACCTGACGAATTATTTAGAGTTAAGAATTGTAAGAACTAAAAAATGTTTTTGACTACAAATTCATGTTTTAATAAAAAACGAGCCTGAATCTATTTCTGCTCGCAAGTGCTTCCATTAAGAGTTAAAATACTATCAATAAATACGTTTGTAGTGCAAAATTATTTAAAAATCGAGATTTCTAAAAAAATCGACGAATTATTTGCTCTAGTTTTCCATGTTTTTCTTAAGATCGTGAAGTACTCAAACTAGTTTCCTCTATTTATATGCCTACTACTTTATAATAAATTAATTAAGCTGTGATTTTCGAGAACTAATAAATAAAACTATTAAAAAAAATTTTAATTAAATAAGAAATGGATTTCAAAGTTAAGCTACTCATCGTGAGAGTTCCACAAGCTTTTTAATAAAAGCAACCTGTGTCAAGTAGTTAAAGATACCGATAACACAACGATGCTACTATAACTACAAAAACAAAAATAAATTAGCTGCCTTGCGTTGTATGACTATAGAGGTGCTTTTTGATGGTCTATCTTATCGACTATAATCAGATAAATTTATGCAGAACATTGTGTGTGGCATCAAATGTAAAATTAATGAACCGATTGCAAGGTGCAATTTGAATTGTGAAATTGGAATATTTTTTATAGTAATTGATCTATAAAAATATATGCGGTGCAACCTTCAATACAAAGAAAAAAAATTTTTGTTAACTATGTATGATTTACGCGCTGTGAACCGATTTTGGTAACTATTCCTGTAAAATTACAATAACAATCAATTGTAGGTAAAAAAGTAAAATGTTTATACATAATACAATTTTTTTTTAATCCATACTCCGAGTTACAAGTGGACAAAACTAGTATGTATTAAATAAAAAAGGTATATTTAGTCTCTGTAAGACTCATTAATCTAAAATAAGCACTTTTTATTAAGACTAGTAAATCTGCTTTACTGTTTTTACATATACGTAGTACAAATTTTATTAATAACAAATGTAAATACAAGCTTAAAATATAACATATTATAAATTATTGTATATTAAAATAATCATTTTTCTTAAATTCGATCGTTTCTACATAAATTTGAATTTTTAAATTTCGCGCGCAGCTCCGACTTCCAACTTAGTACTTGATAGTACCACCTATCGCTCGCCAGGTAGCGACCACTAGTCTTTAGCGAACATTGCAAGTAAGAAAGCGACGTAAAGTATACAAGACGGACTGTGTGACGACTGATGAGGATCGATCCGAGATTTGCAAATACGTGTAATGCATATCTCTTAAGCCACTCAATTGACTTAAAGCAGTGGTAGATAAGTACATACTCAATAATTATCACTGTACTAATATAAGACTCTTGTCTATATTTTCTTTTCCTTTGAACCTACCCTAGTCCTATCTTTGGATCTGGGTGCTCATGACCTCACCACCTTCAACTCAGGAGTGGAGACAGTTGACCCAAGGCCAACAGATAGATGACTGTATCATCCAAGGGTACGCGGTAGTCGCCTCCATTGAATTCCGACTAAGGAAGGCTACTCGGGACGTGGCTATCCAATTCCCTGAAGATTTTTCGAAGGTATAACCCAACCTTCCACTGATCCCACTAGAAGTGATTCCACATCGATCCATAGAAGCGATCCATAGAAAAGGAAGGCAGGTTACGAGTTGGCTTTGTAAGCTGCCGAATTCGAAGAAGAATTAAAGTAAAAAGATGTTACAAATGCCTAGGATTTCCAAGCTTTGCTTCCGGTGTGGAAGCTCAAACCACCGGAAGAAAGAGTGTCCAGGCGCAGCA
Source organism: Copidosoma floridanum (assembly GCF_000648655.2). The sequence goes on from NW_019379958.1 coordinate 398,396, forward strand.
CGGTGCTTCCTTTGCCCAACAACGGAAAACAACCACGANGTAAGCTGCCGAATTCGAAGAAGAATTAAAGTAAAAAGATGTTACAAATGCCTAGGATTTCCAAGCTTTGCTTCCGGTGTGGAAGCTCAAACCACCGGAAGAAAGAGTGTCCAGGCGCAGCACGGTGCTTCCTTTGCCCAACAACGGAAAACAACCACGAAGCAGGCAGCGGGAGCTGCCCTATATTTCAAAAAGCCCTAAAAGAGGCCAGGGATAAGGCCCAAGCAGGATCAAAATAAGGCAAAAAGGCCTTGAGTTGAAAGACAGGCTAATGTGGACCCACGCTGCGCTGGGTACTTTTTACCTATCAGCAAGGGAAAGCATTAAGCTTATAGTGGTGCTGGCTAAGTAGGCGGCCTACTATGAAGCACTAGACAAGGTGCTGGTCCTCAGGGACCCCGAGTCCTTTTCAGGAGTCAAGAGCATCAGCACCTCTAGCAAATGGTGGCGAGTTAGCTCGTTAATGCTGTGAGACGCGATGGTCTCCCTAGTGGCTCCACCCTGAAGTAATGCTAACGCGATTCTGGGGTGGATCAAAAGCCACGCGGCATAGGGGGGGGGGTTTAGTGGGTATGGGTGGTCTAATAAGAAAAATCCACCGAGTCTCACACTACCGCTGTCCCTGCGGTGTGCCTCAATGCATTACCCCTCCCTCCACAAAAAAAAAAAAAAAAAAAAAAACTCAGAGGGTACGGACCACCCCCTTAAAACCAAGTACCTTTGCCCCCCGACGGCCGCCTCCACCTACTACACCCTCTCCAGCTACGAGCCCAGAGATGTTGGAGGCTCCCAAGCCACTCATTCGGAGTATAGTCCAGGTATTATTACCCCCACTTCAAGAACCCGAGACCTCTCGACATCGAGAAGATCGTCGAGGCGAGTCGAAGAGAACCCGGCGAGGGTAGGAGAGATGGTGTCTTGTAATAATGTAGTAAATACATAAATACCAAAAAACAAAAAAAAAAAAAAAACAAAAACAGTTTGAGACAGATTGATCCCTCTTTGATTGCCCCGGAGACCAGTAGAGTTCACTTTTAAGGGTAAAAAAGAGTCGAAGGAAGAAAAAAAATGGGGGGGGGTGGAAGAGGAGGGAAACACGGACATTCTTAATTGTGAAGCACGACTCCGAGCGTAACACGTTTCGGCGATAAAGCTTGGTGGAGTGGGGTAGCTCGCGGGTAGTCGAAGTTTGGCTCCCGTCTTGCTCTCCCGTGCTTTTGAAGTTTGGTGCGAGGCGCCGCTGAGCCAATTATGAGTACGAGTCACGCGGCACGATGGAGTCCTTCTGGGGGGGGAAAAAAGTCGGGGCGTCGTCATCGTTCCAAAGCTACAGAACGAGAGGAAGGGGTTATATTCGCCACCAAGCTTTACATACAGTGATACTCGTAATGGTAATAAAGACACCCCTCCGAGAGAAAGAGGATAAAAAAATATATAGAGATACAGAGCCGGCCCCTCCTTTTCCTTGGGGATAATACAGCCTGGTGCTGCTGCCACAGGTGACTGGATGCGCGTCTGGAGCAGGAGGACAGGAGGAAGGACCAGAGGATAGCGGGTATATAGAAAGGGAAAAAGAGGGAGTGGATAGGAGAAACGCTGCGGCTGGTGCGCGAGTGGTATGGCTTCGGGATACGTCGATAACGATAAGCATCGGCAGGAACGCGCGCGGAATTGGATTGTCTCCTTTTATATACGTTTACGTCCCCCTCTGGCCTCCCCACTTGGTGTATACACCTATATACGTATATATCCTGAGCCACTGTATACACGCATCAGGGTACTCGCGCGTTCTTCCCGTGCGCCATATAACGCGATCTTCTCCTCGACTGTGCCTTTACCTCTCGTTCCTGGAATAATTCGAGCGTAATTAGCGCGTATCCTCATTTCCTTTTGCCTCTAGTCCCAAAAGAATCAACAAACACTGGAGGATCCAGCTCCGTATATATATCCTATTTCACTTGCCTCTTTGTGCTACATCATCCGGCTCGTTGTTATATCCAACAGATGCCTCGAGCTTCTTTATTCGTGCGAAACAAAATTATCATCTCTAAGATATATACATAGTGGCATAGGAAAAAAAGCTTATTAAATGTGTCTATGATGACACGTACCTACGCACATGTTGCACGTTTCGCTCGTATTCATGTATCTAAAATTTGCGCCGAGATCCCGACCAACTGTGTACCAACTCCCCGGTTTAGTTGACCTCTCTCCCAGTGGTCGAGATTTCGGAGGTTGTTAAAAATTCATCCCAACCCAGCCCAACGCTGGTCGAGTGGGAAAGNTGTATTGTTTGACGCTGAATCTAAATCTGCAATGAAAACATAGCCTTTACCAGCAATTTTTGGAGTAATTCCAGAAAAAAGCATAAAAACGAAAATTATATGGTGTGAAGATAAATAGGATTAATTTAACGCAGAAAAACTGAAATTAAGATGTAGTAAAGAAAGATACGATCGACTCGACATGAGAATTCAATTCTACGGATAAAAATATATAAAAAACCATTGTGCGAATAATTTTTTCAAGAAAATTTAAGGTCTCCATGCGGCTGTGGAAAAGCTAGCAGATGAAAAATAGGTTGAGTTCATTCTAAAATCGATTAAAGGTGATTAAAATTTAATTCTTTTATTTAGAAATACTTCACAGTATTAGCAACACTACCTTGGGGGTGTTCAAGGCTGCTGATAGTGAGTTTGAGGTCAAATTTCTAAAATACGGCCCTCATGTTTCGTTTGTGGGCAGTGATTAAGATAAGTTGATCGATGTTTCTAAAAATCATGTGGTAAAATAAAGTTTTTGCCTAAACGATATAATATTTTAAATTGGCTTCCACTTTCGCACACGTTTTTCTTCGAATGACCAATGTAGAGGGCTTCTTTTACGTTTTTGTCCCTTTTTTGTGGTCACTTCTCTGTTTATCATCCAGCAGTAATCTGCCAACATATTTATACCCCGTTGTCCTTAAAATCTGCATTCAAATTCTTTTAAATCTTGGTGAAACCTTTCACCGTGCTCTTCACTGAAATCACCGTTATTTTCTGGAAATTGATCAACATGCGAATCAAGAAAATAAAGCTTTAAATTCATTAGGCAGCCTCATTTTTCAAAATAATATACCATTGTTATAACCATATCTACGTAATGAACATCTTTTGTATTACCCAAAAATTTTATTGATACCTGTTTAAAACTTAACCATGCTGCTTTTTCAATATCGTTCATAGATTTTTCAAAGTTGTTATCTCTAAAGAAGGTGCGTATTTCAGGACCATCAAAAATACCTTCGCTTAATTTAGCATCTGATTTTTCACTAAATACTGTACCCAAATATTGATAACATTTCCCGTCTTTATCTAAGGCCTTGACCAATTGTTTTATCAATCCAAGCTTTATGTGTAAAGGAGGTATTAAAATTTTTGATGGATCAACAAGTGGTTTCTTCATTATATTATGTTTACTTGGTTTAAATGATTCTCTTAATGGCCAGATTTTTTTCTTTTAGTGGTTCTTTCTATCTCTGCTGTCAAACATACACAAATAACATGGATACTTCGTGAATCCAGATTGTTGTCCGAGTACCATAGATAACATTTTTAAGTCTCCGCATATTTGCCATTTATGTTGCTCGTATTTTACTTTTGTCAAGACCAATTCAATACTAGAATATTCTTTTTTGAGCACAGTTGAGTGTGCTGAAGGTATGGGAGCGTATTTATTTGTGATGTGAAGGAGAACTGCTTTGAGGCTGCGCTTTGACAAATCGATGAGCAGCCGCCAATTTTGGGGCTTGTACAAATTTGGTTGCGAGCTGTTATAAAATTTGATTTAAAAAATCTTAATGATCTATTTAGAAAGGGCAGTCTATCTAAAGAATAATCAGAATTTATGGTTTCAGAATTCAAGAGAAAAAATATGCTAACGAAGGGTACTAAGATAAGTGTGTACCGTAAAAAAGAAGAAAACTTTCGTAAATATTTCAAGAATAATTCTAAATAAATATAGATAATAAGTTAACTGCACGGATGTAAAAGGACTTATCGATAAATTAAAACCAAATTTGTACAAGCCCCAAAATTGGCGGCTGCTCATCGATTTGTCAAAGCGCAGCCTCAAAGCAGTTCTCCTTCACATCACAAATAAATACGCTCCCATACCTTCAGCACACTCAACTGTGCTCAAAAAAGAATATTCTAGTATTGAATTGGTCTTGACAAAAGTAAAATACGAGCAACATAAATGGCAAATATGCGGAGACTTAAAAATGTTATCTATGGTACTCGGACAACAATCTGGATTCACGAAGTATCCATGTTATTTGTGTATGTTTGACAGCAGAGATAGAAAGAACCACTAAAAGAAAAAAATCTGGCCATTAAGAGAATCATTTAAACCAAGTAAACATAATATAATGAAGAAACCACTTGTTGATCCATCAAAAATTTTAATACCTCCTTTACACATAAAGCTTGGATTGATAAAACAATTGGTCAAGGCCTTAGATAAAGACGGGAAATGTTATCAATATTTGGGTACAGTATTTAGTGAAAAATCAGATGCTAAATTAAGCGAAGGTATTTTTGATGGTCCTGAAATACGCACCTTCTTTAGAGATAACAACTTTGAAAAATCTATGAACGATATTGAAAAAGCAGCATGGTTAAGTTTTAAACAGGTATCAATAAAATTTTTGGGTAATACAAAAGATGTTCATTACGTAGATATGGTTATAACAATGGTATATTATTTTGAAAAATGAGGCTGCCTAATGAATTTAAAGCTTTATTTTCTTGATTCGCATGTTGATCAATTTCCAGAAAATAACGGTGATTTCAGTGAAGAGCACGGTGAAAGGTTTCACCAAGATTTAAAAGAATTTGAATGCAGATTTTAAGGACAACGGGGTATAAATATGTTGGCAGATTACTGCTGGATGATAAACAGAGAAGTGACCACAAAAAAGGGACAAAAACGTAAAAGAAGCCCTCTACATTGGTCATTCGAAGAAAAACGTGTGCGAAAGTGGAAGCCAATTTAAAATATTATATCGTTTAGGCAAAAACTTTATTTTACCACATGATTTTTAGAAACATCGATCAACTTATCTTAATCACTGCCCACAAACGAAACATGAGGGCCGTATTTTAGAAATCTGACCTCAAACTCACTATCAGCAGCCTTGAACACCCCCAAGGTAGTGTTGCTAATACTGTGAAGTATTTCTAAATAAAAGAATTAAATTTTAATCACCTTTAATCGATTTTAGAATGAACTCAACCTATTTTTCATCTGTTAGCTTTTCCACAGCCGCATGGAGACCTTAAATTTTCTTGAAAAAATTATTCGCACAATGGTTTTTTATATATTTTTATCCGTAGAATTGAATTCTCATGTCGAGTCGATCGTATCTTTCCTTACTACATCTTAATTTCAGATTTTCTGCGTTAAATTAATCCTATATATCTTCACACCATATAATTTTCGTTTTTATGCTTTTTTCTGGAATTACTCCAAAAATTGCTGGTAAAGGCTATGTTTTCATTGCAGATTTAGATTCAGCGTCAAACAATACATAGAAAAAAGTTGGTCTGATCAAAAGTACGGAATGGCCTTGGTAACTAGAAGTATCAAAGTAACAATTTTTATTTTGATGTATCAGAAAAAAAATTTTTACGACACATAAACATTGTTCCAAAACATGAATAAAAGAAATTTAAACAAAATCAGAAAATTAAGAAAAAATAAAATAAAAAAACTTGACTTAATGTGGATTCGAACCATAGGTTGCAAAACAATAAACAAGTCGACATTAGCGTCATACAGCTTAGCTATCTGAAGGACACAAGGAGTTTCTTCCAAAGTCACACATATATTCACAGATATCTTCCGGAGCTTGTCCTACAGTTTATAGCAGTTATGATGTGTGAAATAAATGAAATTAAAAGTCTGTGCATATAGTTATGAGCATTTAATTCCACAATTTAATTAGATAAGATTGATGGATAACATTGAAGCAAGCGCGAGAGAAAGTCAATTAAATATGTATAAGAAAGTTGAATTTTAACATTTAAAAAACACAATATTTTTCTTTGTAAGTATGGTAAATTTTTTTTATTATTTTATTTAACTATTCTCCCTTTATACACTATTTACAAATGATAGCTTTTATACGCAATCTTACTTGTAAATAAAGAAGCGACAATTAATGTTTATCCTTTTTCACTTTTTAACCACCTTGTGTTTTGATCTTATATCTCCTTACGACCGTACTCTTTGAGTGCGCATATGGCGCGCTAAATTCAAATTAAAGAAACTACACTTTCCTTACATCTCTTAGGGTAAAAGTTGTGAACAACAATTCTTGTATACGTCCAGTTCCCTCTTTTTGAAATTTTTTTTTATTCGTCTGCTACATCGTTTTTTTTTTTATTTGAAATCGGTATTAGTTTTGTTATATGAAAATGATTCGTCTCAGATTTTTTTTTTCTGTGTTTATCTCATAAATCGTATTTGATATTTTTTTTTTATTTTGAAGGCACGGATTCTTAGAGTCCAGTTTTTCCCTATTCAATATATTACTGTTCTCAATGTAGACTGTATCTCCTTAATTAAATGTTTGATCTGTTTGTTTTGTATCGAATAAAAATTTATTATATTTGTATGATTTCATAGTGTTCTTGACTGCTAATGAACGATCGTTCTCCCAGTTATCTTTTTTTTTAACTATTTTTTAGTCCATCTGGTAAGAGTTTTATATCCATGCTATATAGTAGATATTTTGGTGGGTAACCAGTTACTGAGTGTTTTGTTGTACTGTATTTTTCCATACATTTTTGTGCTATTGTTGTCCACGATTTTCGTTATTATGTTTGTTTGTTCTGCATCTTAATTTATTTACTATCGTTCGGTTTAATGTTTCATTTAGTCAAGTCGAAAAAGGTGCATTTACTTTTGTAAAGATGAGTTGTATGTTTCTATCTATTAGGAATTCTTTAATTTCTTTAGAATCTATTCCTGGGTACTGATCTGTAAAAATCACTTTGATATGATTATTTTCAAACACCTTTTGTATCGGCTTGATAAAGTCACTTGCTCTTTGCGTCTTTGACGTTACAACAAAAGTATATCTCGTAAAGTGGTCCACCAGAAGGTGTAAATATTTTTTTGTTGACCTAAATCCTCCAAAGCCACCTATGGTATCTATTGATACTATCTCGAATGGTCTCGTTGCTGGTTCAAGGTATGACATCAATTCAAATTTTCCTTGTCCTCTGGTTTTATTCTTTTTGCATGTTTCGCATTCTTTACATATTTTTGATACATTTTTCGTTTAGTTTCTTGCAGTATATTGTGAGCCAATTTTTTCTTGCATCTGTCTGATGCCTATATGACACTGATATTCGTGCACTTGTTTTATAACATTTTTGCTTAATGCTTCCGACAGTACGATTTTTTTCTTTTTCTTCTCATTTTAATAATAGATATTATTTTCTTTCTCTAGACTTTGGTTATTTTTTTATATGTCCTCATTTGTCTCTTGGTCTGAAATGATGTCCTTCAAACTTAAATAAATTAGTATCTTAAATAACTCGTTGTTGTTATATTTTTTGGACTCCAATACAAGATTTCGGCTTAGACAATCAGCTTCAATGTTTTCTTTGCCTGGTACATATTTTATTTTAAAATCGTATTGCGATAAGTAATATATCAACTCACCTAGTTCTTTGTCAGTCCTCGCTTTGATGTTGAGTCTTTCTAATGGCTTATGATCGGAATAAACCACCAAATGCCTTCCTATAAGCCAATGTTGCCAGTATTTTAATGCTTTTTTTATGGCTAAGCACTCAAGGTATATGGCTTTTTTTGTTTTGTGGACTTCATTATTATTATTATTATTTTTTTTTTTTTTTTATAAATATACCACTGATTTATCCTTTCCATCTGGTTGTTTTTGTTTAAATATTGCTCCAATACCCTCTATCGATGCATCTGTGTATATTTTTATTGGGAGTTTTGGGTAAAATATTTGTAAGATTGGTTAAGAACGTAACATTTTCTTCATCTTTTTGAAGGCGTTTTCACATTGTTCAGACCTAACTATCTCGTGTTCTCGTATAGTTATATTTTTTTTTATTTATAATGCCTTCATGTTTCCTAATCTCGTTGAATAGATCTATACTATTTTTCACGTCATCTTCATTTATCTTGTTCTTAATAAATTCTGGAACTCCTAGTACAATGATGTCAACTAACGTAGTAGGGTCTATAGATTTATTTACCTCCAGCAGAAGACGTTCCTTTTTCATTGCGTAATCTATTAATGGTCCATTCTAATATTTGAATGAGTGAGCATGCATTACCATGTTTCATCCTCTATTAGAAAACGTGGTTAAAAATTTTCTTAAATTTTTTCCACACTATCTTTTATCAACATGGAGGTGAAACAGTTTGAGCAGGGTCCTTCCAAGAATAATCTCAATATTTCTATTTTAATTTCATCCTTTTGTATATGGAATCGTGTGCATTCTTTTTCTAAGATATCTAACTACTGTGTCGCTTTACAGTTTCTACTCATAAATTTTGGTATTATAAATTTTTCTGTAATATGTTTCAGATTTACTTCGTAATCTTTCTTTTCTGTAGACTCCATTAGTTTTTGGATTATTTCAATTAATTCTTGATCGTCCGTCTGTTTCTTTTTCCTTCCGTTTCCTTTAAGTATTCATTGTCCAACTGTACATCACCCATTTTGTCCATGTACACTTTTTTCAAGTCACTTGTCATCTAGATCCAAATTTTTCTTTTCTGTTGTCTTCTTGTTAATATTTGTCTTAACATCTCATAAATCTCTGTTTTTTTAAGTTCTTTATGCCACACATTATGTTGTAACCTTGGAGGTACGATAAACTTTCTTTTATCTTCCGTTGGAATTGAGTCTATACACATTATATTGCTTTTTGGGTCATCTGGTTCTTTTATTACAATTTCAAACAACAATTTGTCCATTCCAGCTGTTTTCTTGTACCAAACATTATCGTTTTATAAGGAACTTAAAGTTCATTAATAAATAAACAGAATATGTTTCTCTGTAAATAAAGTTAATTTAATTTATTGTTTTATTTAACTATTCTCCCTCTATACACTATTTACAAATGATAGATGTTATGGGCGATCTTACCTGTAAATAAAGAAACGACAATTAATGTTTATTCTTTATCCACTTTATAAATGCCTTGTATTATGTTCTATGTCTGAGTCCACACTGCTGAGCCACGCCCTGATAAAAGCAACTACGTAGTGCCTCTACTTGTCAGCCTTTCGTATACACTTTCTGTGGTTTTATTGGGCCACGTACTAACTCTACATTTGTCGTTCTCTTATCTCTTTATTGCTGTATTTTCTGAGTGCGCGAATTGAGTGCTAAATTCAAATTAAAGAAACTACACGTTCTTTAAATACATATATAGCGTATACTCGGTTGCAGTAAAAACAGGAAAACTCGTGTCGTCGCTTGCTTTGGCTGTGCACCCAGCTATACAGCTATATAGCTGACATTTCCACTCCACTCATCATAGACGCACGTTTAGTATACCCCTTCAATGTGTCTCTAAAATATGCGCCTATACAGACATTTTCACGCGAATCCACTCCTCTCCTCGTAGGCGCACATCTTTACCATGCTTCTCAAATAAAAAAAAATATGCACCTGGTTCGGCACTTAGCGACGACTGGGCGCTCGAACCAGTGCAAAGATGTGGGCACACTTCGTAGCGTTGCAGTAAGCAATCTCCCTACTAATCTCTGGATCGGCTGCAGCGCAGGGCCTTTAGCGTAAAGATTTAAGAGCACGCAAACATATTTATCGCAGCATACAAATTTAAACCACGTAATACAAGGTCGATGTTTTACATCTGGTGCAAATTATTTCAAGTAAACTACAATTATCAGTATAGTACTCACTAAGGTTGTACATTTGAAATATTTTGATTAACTTTCACATGATTAGATACATAAAATAACAGTTTATTTTAATGACAATATCTTGAATTAAACGTACAATGTAGATGTTACCATAAAAAATATAAAAGCTTAACCATAACACTCAGAATTTACAAATGAAAAGAAATTTTATTGTAGATCATCTCAAACACTAGGTAAGCCATGTTATCAATACATACTTATAAATTTGATTTTATAATAGCAAAAAAAAATTTTTTTAATTACACTTTTAGCAAACAATCGTAATTAATTTTTTTTAGTTTATTAAAACTGAGTATAAGGGGCAACATTGTTTAGAAGTTAGAAAAAGCATTAGAATATTACTTACAAAACCTTTAAAAAAATTTTATCATGGTGTGTTTCAAAGAATTGATTTCTTTGGTTGGACAGTAATTTCAAATACGCTAGCGCCACAATGCTTTTTTTAAATTCAAACAATTTTTGTTTGGTATTTAATCGAAAAAATAATTGAAAAAGGTTGCAACTCCTCTTCTCTTTTGATGTAATCGCGGTGCAGAAATGACGACTGATATATGTTTTATGTCCTCAAAAACCAAGGAATCAAGGTCTGACACGTAATTGTTGAAGTAAACTGACTGCCAGAGGATGGGCTCGTTACTCAGTACGAGATTAATTGAGTTTAGTCACCAATTGAATTAATAAAATAAAATATATACTCTAAGTTTTTTTCCCTTAATAATCTTAAAATCCCTGCAATTTATACAGTAATTGTTTAAGATTATTACTTTGTTGAAAAACTTTTTAATGAAATAATGTAATTAAACCTCTATACCTACTCAACTTAATTTTATTTGTCGTCAGCTAGAACGAATATGTTCTTATGACTATATTAATTATGAATACTTNATGAAAATTCTTATAATTTTTCTATAACATTAAATAATTTTAAAAAACTTGCTATCAGCCGAAAGGAAACATGTTACTTCGAAATTAGTGCACACAAAAATGTGAATTAACATATATTATTTATTTAAAAAATAACACTAAAGCTACATAAGGAAGTCGCTTTTCAATCCACACAAAACACTAAATATTTTATATTATTATTTGAATTTTCGTGCCTTCATGAAAATGAATATTCATGTGATCAAATAGCTAGACAGCACAAGATGAGAATAAGTTGAGTTATTTCTTGGTAGATGTCACTTATTTAAGTCTCTAGGGGTTCGTAAGCACAGCCTACGATGACTCTCCCTTATTATTTTCACCCTATGTAAGCGTGTTCTATCATTTAGAGAAAAACTTGACTATTGGGGTAGACACAAATGTATTAAGCACTCAGTAGAAACCGTAAAAGTATTTAGCTTACTAATAGTTGTACTTCGAAGATGATTCTGATTTTAACGATTGCTCGGATGTTGTATATCGCCCTTTTCCAGGTAACGCCGATCAACAGGTCCTAAGCAAGAGGTAGACTGTCAAAGAGTCGTACATCTCTCTTAACAAGGTAACGCCAATAAATAGATCCTAACCGAAAGATGGACTACTTCTTGAGGATCATTTAGCGCTCTTTATACTCTTGTCATTTTATTTTCGTAGAAGGTTTTCCATTTTTTGGGTAACCGCGCTGTAGCGTTCGCTTAGCGAACTTAGCACAAATTACCCACATGCGGCATTCAAATTTGAATTTAAATACCTAAAGTAATGACAAATTATAAACAAAAAAACTGTGAAATAATAAAAAAATATTGAATGGAATAAATCTATTCAAAAGTGTGTACCCTTTTAAGGTTTTACAGAAGATTTTGGTATGAGTACGTTTTTGAATAGAAAAAAATTATAAAATTATAATATACATGTTTTCAGTCACTCAACACATCAGTGCCTAAATAGATAAATATAATTGATGGAGAGGTGAAGAAAAGATCAAGTGGTTGCAATAAATTTTTTAACCTCATTATAATAATGAAAAAATTGATAGAATTTTCTCTTATTGTAACAGGGGGTTAAGCGAGGTGTAAAGAGGATTTATGAGGATATGTGAAATAGCTCTTCAGAATTACCATATAATATAAGAAGATACACATACACGCGTGCGCAAGAACACACACACATATACATATATAATTTTTTATATTATAGTGCACTACGTCCTTCTCTGCATTTTGGGGACTGGAGATGGATGTGGATGGGAAGAGTGTAAGGGGAATTCGTTCCACATTTACCAGGATAACCAAGTCCTGTAGGTGGGGAAACCACTCAGGAAAAACCCATCCCGGAACGTCCGGTGTATTGCCTAAGTTCCGAACCAATGTCTATATAGTCTAGGCCTGAATTTCTGCACACCTCCTACTCACATTGTCGTAACGATAAAAAAATAGTCTATTGATCCGTAAAATCACCATCGCAAGCAAACAGAATAATAGTCGAGTGGTCACCCACCCAACTACCAACCACGGCCACTTCTGCTCAACTTTTCAGATCGACAAAACTGCAACTCTACCGCTGCGCCACCGTGTCGGTATGTATATACACCTGTGAAATTTTAGTCCCTGGGCTCTTTGCACGCAAACATAGTATCAGTTGAAATTTGCAGCGCAATGCATAAATGTTAAGATCGTAAGATGAATACTTAACTACTGAAATAAAGTAATTACGCGAATCGGACTTGTACATGATGTTGACTTGCACATAAATTTAATAATAAATTGTGAGATGACTATATAATTTCTATCAATAAGCTTGCGTAATTAATTTAGTAATCTAATCTCGACAACAGCAATTTATTATATCTTGACAATAGTACTTTTATTTGAGTTATAGTGTTATTTTTTGTGAACCTGTACAAAAAAATAATATTAGTCACGAATTTAAATGAAAAAAAGAATATTTGATCATAAAATACTCTTTTTTATAGATAGTTCAACATATTTTTATCAAGATGCAAAAATAAACAAGATCTATTTATGCAAATAAAATGTAAAAATAATTGGGAAGTAGAAAGTGTTGTTTGGGGCAGTGTTGCGATATACCCAAGACTTCTCTTGGGTGCTCTTGGCTAGTAGCGCAAGCGCAGAAGAACCATGCTCTCTCTCTCACCAGGCAGGTAGGAGTAGGGGAGCCCCCCTACCTAGCCTTTAACTTAAGCCCCGTCCACTTCTCACAACTTAAATACTACTTTTGACCATAGCTTCTCGTAGCTCTCGATGGTCGAGCGGAGTAAGAGTTTTGCGCTCGCTTGACTCGTAGCTGGGTACTCTTCGATTCCTGACCATGACGTTTTTTTTTAATTATTATTATTATTATTA
>NW_019379958.1:417349-523529 GCF_000648655.2 Copidosoma floridanum
AAAAAAAAAAAAAAAAAGGCAAATGTGCAGCAATTCAAATGAACTATTGCAACAGAACAAATTTAATATAAGTTATTAGGTAACTATATACGGTAATTATTATTTAATGGGATGTAACTATTCAAAGATTTACGTATAAAACAAGTTATAATAACAAAAAAAGCTTTTGTGCCACAGATTTTATACTTTTAAAATATTATGAAGCAATACATAAAATAAAATGTATGGCTGAGTCTTGTCAAGTCGTAGTAGTTAGGGAGCCAGAAATTTTTGATAAGGCTTTTGATGGTTTAAACTGTGCTTAAATGATAGATATTGATGCTATACTGATCCATCAAAAAAGTTATCTGTATTACAAAATAACTTGCAAAATCGACTTATCTTTAGTTATTTCGTTATGTCTTATAAACAATAGTTTTACCAAAAACGAAAATAAAATATACTTTTAAGTTATTCAGCAGATAATTTGCATAAAATAAACTTATTTACATCAGAATACAAACGCCAAGCTTAAAAAATGCGAAAAATGGGAGATACTATAAAATACATGGTCAAATAAAGTTTCATTAAGATATATTTGATATTTTATAGGTATTTTTTATTTTAATAAAATGTGCTGAATACAGTTGTCAATAAACAGAATTGCAACCTAATAAAAAACAGTAAAGTTTAAACCTTACTAAGCTGTCAATTGTGTCATTTGCTAATAGATTAATGCAAAACCGATTACATAAGTTTGAAATTCCCACACACATACGTCAGCCATAGCCAATAGTTTTTTCTATTCTCATTAGCTTTTTAGAAAAAACTTGTATATTATTTTAGTATTTAAAGTAGATGGCGTATTCCTTTTCCTGCCCAATACTGGTTTACTCATTTTTGATATATTACCTTGTCAAAAAGAGAGCATGTCTGTACGTTTACGTTAGCCATGGCCCATGACTTTCCGCTTTTTATCTAGGCATACAATGTGCCAGCGTAACATTTATTTCTCATCGAGAACAGGTGTATTGAGCTGTGAGAAAAATAATCTAAACTATTTCAATTGAAATTAATGATGTGTGGGTTCAAGAAATAAGCAAACTGTGTAACTTTATATAATAACATTTAAGTCTCATTTAAATATAGATATAGGCTATACATTCAGATTGTAAATGATGAGCAACTGATTAGTGAGACACAATGACTCTCTCTCTCTTTGTTCAAGTACGGAAGTGACTAACTAAATTGAGAGAACATTAACAACTATGTTCCTACTCTACAAAAAGCAGTACTTTTATATGAGAGCATAGGTGTATATCCCAACGATGTGTGTATAGTTCATGATGAACGATTCAGGCTGTACTCATTATTACAATTTCATTACTGTAAACAATAATGTAGTAAAATACTATAATCAGTATAAGTAATAGAAACATTAAATTACCTAAAATCTATTATTGACAAAAATGTGACTTTTAGCCATGATAGTATATCGCAAACTCAACATCTTTAGCAACTAAAAATCAACAAATTTTCTACAACTTGACAACGCTTATCATTTACATTGAAACATATTTATCTTATTCTATCATACACACAAGACAAAAACCTTTCACAGATTTCACACAGAGTATATGTTTAATTGATTCAGAACATTATCTTTGCCCCATACAATTTTTTGGTTTGTATTATATAATACAAATTAATGACGTGGGAATGCAGTATCTCTATGGAGTCAAACAATTCAACAACAAATGAACTTTGGAAAATGAAAGTCTTTCACTTGACAATTTGAAATATGAAAAAACAATGGCTTTAGAGTAAACCGTCTGCAGCGAACCTTTACGTTGCTGCCCCGTTTCCCTAGGATCCACAGAGAAATGTGCTTCTAATAACTCTCTGAGAGTCTTTGTAATATAACTGCTCATACAAACGACGACATTTAATTGTGAGAATTGAAACAACTGTTCTTATTCATTCAATCAAAGTTTTAAATTTAAAATTCGGACGTTAAGTGCCATCAGTTCTTTGGATTAACGTATATTTCAAATAGTATAATCCATTTTAAATAAGAGATTCTTTGGTAAATGTCACTGCCAACCAAGCTACAGATTGACCTCGCTTTCCATCTTTCTGTCTAAGTGCCATCCTCATCAAAACTTAAGGAAATTCTCTTGATTGAAATAAGCCATTCTAATTAAGATAGTTTTAGAAGATTGTGATAAAATAAGTCTGAATTCAGGGGATTTAAGGCGGCTCCTTCTTGACAGTTCGTTAACTTAGACCAGATTAATTTAATAGTTAAAAATTTTCTGAATCCAATAGTATAATTATTTATGTCACTTACTCAGCAAAACTTCAAAATATTATTATTTTTATGTAGCGCTTTCTAACACGTATTATTATGGTGGAGCTCGCACACTCGATGAAAGTAACCTTATAACACGGATGACGAGACTAAGACATTTAAAAGCAAATCAAATGCAAACTTAATGCTTACAAGGCAGTCTATTTTAATTTGTACTTCTACTTGCTTTTTATTTGGTAGGAATCCATTAAAAAAAAAAAAATCATATGCTCCCACTCAAGACTACAATATATTTAGTTACTTCTGTAACAAGCAACGTGACTGGAATTCAGCGAACGAGGAGACAGCCTACGCGAACGCACGACGACTCATCAGGGTCAGGACGAGGAGGAGACGGCATGTACGAACGCATTGTTGCTTAGCAGGACTAGGATGACGGGACAATACAAAGAAGCACACGAGATCGTACGTGAGCTAGAACCGGAAGTGGCTGTGGTGGTGGGGGCTCATTGTCCGAGCCAACTGGGTGATAAGAGATAGGAATATGGCTTAGTGCATGAGATCGTGTGGGAGCTAAGGTTCTTCTTTGCCACGGCACATTAGCTCATTTCAGTTCAGACGTCACTGCTTATTTTAGCCGTTTGGAGTATTCGCTAGAGCTGTTTGCTTTCTCTGCCGTAAGTTAACTTTTACACGAATTTCCAATGTAACAAAGTTTTCCGGGTTTTGACAAAAAATGCAGCTGACAAAAACAGATTCGTGCAGAGAAATAAGACATCTTTAAAAAATTATTCAATAAAATCTATAATTTATTATTAACCAAAAATGTGACTCTTCTCTATGGTAGTAAATCGCTAACTTCATGTCTTTAGCAAGTTGAGATCAGTAAATTTTCTACAACATGACAATGTTTGTCATTATATTCCAACACATTTCTCTTATTCCACTATACATGCAAGACAAAAAACTTTAACAGATTTCACGCAAAAATGTGTTTTAGATTGATTCGGAATACCTAATTAAAGAAATTTTCTATTGGTACGTAAAGTTTTCATTATGTACATCAAAATTAATCGTCAAGATAGTAATTTTCAGAGAGCTGAGTACTTCTAAAATTTTTTACTTTCAAGTAGTAATTTTAGTTTTCCAAAGTTAAAGTCTTTAATGTGAGATGCACTGTCGTACTATTGGTGGTTTTGATTGAATTCAATTAGTTATATTTTTTTTGCCACATACAAATTACTTTTGCAGTTTCAGACTACCACTTGTCTCATTATCGTAATTTTTTGTCACAATCGCTACATTATTTAATTCACACTGAATAGACATACTACAAAGTTTTTTGAAATCGTTAACTTACGTTGTAATATCTCATAAATTATGATACTTGCTTGATAATCACGATGCATTATTGATTTAAAAATAAAAAATTCTTTTAAGCTGGAAACTTGGTAAATATACCTGTTTTTATTAGAAACCCGGGGACTTTTACTTCTATCTGGCCAAGTTTTAAAAGTATACGATATTTAAAGTAGCCGCTACAAGTTGAAAGCAGAAGTATCGTACCTAAATTTATACTGATTCTATAATAGCTTTTTTTTTCTTAATGACGAATACATGACCATAATCAAATACATTTGGTTGCAATCCTTCAAACTACATATTGTTAAGGTTTTGTAACAGTGAAAATGGTATTTTGTAAATAACATGAGAAATTATTGTGAAAAATTTTTGTCACTCAGCTTGTTTAAGGATTTTGTTTAAACTTATCACTTCCAATTAATTTAATTAAAATACTTTTCTGCCCTAGGGCCCAAAGTGATTAACTGGGCGCAAAGTGTGCCCATGGGCGCAAAATTGCACTTTGCGCCCTCGGTAAGAAAAACATCATACGTGACTCAGGCATCAACATACAACAAGCATGCCCTTCGGGCGCTCATGTTTGTACTTTGTGTCCTAGTCACGTAATGTACCATTTTTCAAGTTATCTTGCAATACTATAAGTGTAGCTCAACTTGCACATGCTAATTGTTTTTATGGGTTACCATACACTTTGAGATCTTTTATGTATGCAAAGTTTTAAGAGTTTCAATCCAAAGCCCCCAAACCCAAGTTTCTTAAACTTTTAATCTCTGCTGAAAACATTGGACTTCAGGGCAAACAATACAAATTTAGAGTTTATAGCCCTACAGAAAAATAACTGCAACTGCTTTCTGCGTTTAAAAAAAAATATACCTATCAAAGGAATACTAGGTTAATTTTTAACTTTTAATACTTGAAGACAAAAAAATTTCAGACAGCACATTACTATTTATCGAAGCTGGAAAACTAACTTAAATTTCATCTAAAAATGGGTTTAAAATATTCAATATTAAGAATAAATACTGTACTGCTTTAATAGATATATTTCTAGATGTTAAATATGAATGGTGCGACTTTATCCACACGCTAAAGTGCTTTAATTCATGGATTAAAATTTTTTTTGCTATCCAATTAAGAATTTACATGGGAGTTTGACCAGAAATACTAAGCCAACGGGGGAGGGTTACAAAGGCGTTTCTCACCTGAAATACCCGATAGTAAGGTCACCCAAAAGCAATTAAAAAGCTGTAAAAAATTAACTCAACAATTAAATTAATAGATTTTTTTGCTCCTACTTACGCTGAGGTCGGTTTTGTAAGAAAATGTCGTTTTTGAGGCTTAGCCTGTGTTTCAAACATAAGAGGCAACTCTAATAGCAACAAAGATCAAAATACACAATACATAACTTGTTAAAGTAAAAGGAATAATTTATGACTTACTGTAGTAATAAAAGTGACAGCAAGTTGGTACGTGCTACGCGCACGAGAAGACTAGATGTGGCGTACCAGCGTGCGGTTTCGACTCACCTTTGTAAAATATGATCAAAATAACTTGACAGAATTTAAAACCTCTTAATCTGATTAATGTAACGAGTTCTTAAATAATTTTTTTAAACTATTTATTTCACTTATTTTACATATTAAAAACAGAGAACAAATTCATTTAATTTTTATTTATATGCAATTAAAAGTTGTAAATTTAATGGTTGGTAAACATAAAAATAGGAAAAAAGTTTAAAAATAAAGAGGTGTACAAAAATATGAAACAATTACTCATATGATATAAAATTGAATGCACTTCTTTTTTTATTGCATGATAATTTTTTTATTGTACTTAATTTAATCAGCACCAAGACTTTTGATTCTCTGTTCTTGTTCAAACTCTTTTTCTCACCATCTTATAATAAAATTTTTACTGTTAGGTATACTGCAAGAAATTTAGATGTAAAAAATTGAAGGAATATTAACTGCATGGTTTCTTTTAAATCGGATACAACGAGATAAGATAAAGTCTTTCTGCAGATGTGTGTCAAGTTTAAAATACTTCGTCATTAAGCAGATACCTTACTTTGGAGTGCTAGAAATAAATATACTTCTAAAATAAACTTCAGGTCATTCGTACAATGCTTTGAGTATGAAAATAGGATTGCCTGATCTTTTTCTTTACATTGCTTAAACTTTTACGTCCATCGTTATCTTTAACACCTGCACCCCGAACATTGCAAGCATTTACTCCAAGTGCTGCGATATAATAATACCACTGTACGTCAATATTAAAATATTTAAAATGCATTCGCATGTTTCCCATTAGTAAACTATTGCCAAAACTTCAGTTGCACTGTAAAAGAAAAAATCGAATGTATCAGATATTCTCTATTTTAAACAAGGGAAATGATTATATAAAAATAAAACGATGTAGAGAGTCATTGAATTAATCAGATTTCGGCGTCTTGATTGTTATATAAGGTAATTCTGGTTTTATTTTACGAAACTAAATAAAACAGCATGCTGGCACATCGCATTCAGTCGTCCTCTGCGCGTTTCATGCACAGCCCCACTTTCGCTTTGATTGCTACAGTAAGTCTACAAATCATTTCTAGAGCTTAAAAAAAGTTATTATTAATAGATTTTGATCTTTTCTATTAACAGGTATTATTTTTGCGATTAGAGTTAGCCCTCACGTTAAATAGTCAGTTGGAACTTTAAAACACAATTCTAACCTTAAAACCTTACCAATTTTTATATTTAGTTCAGTTTATAAATCTTTTTTAATTGCGTTTGAACCACTAAACATCGGGTGTTTTTGGTAAAAAAAATACGCTGCCTAAGCTCTCGGCAGTCCGTTATTTTTAGACAGACTCATGAATGCTACATCTGATATATTTGCATAAAATAAGAAGGGAAGAAACAGTTCATGTCGTAACCAAGCTGTGTTTCCTTAACTAAACAGATTAGTAAAACAAGTAAGTAAATGTTGTATATCACGGTACGAGACCAAGTGAGCATCGCTTTGAACTTTCTCTAAGGAGCGATACTTATAATAAAAATATTGTCTAAAATATTGCTTACAGATTTTGAAAAACTTTTAAAAATTAAAGATCTTAGAACAATAAGCGAAATATAAAGTCCAAAGCTCCAGCTTTTCTAGTACACCTTCAACAAGATATTGAGATTACACACGTAAATTTACGTAATGAATGGTAGCGGAAAAATAAATAAAAACACCACTCAAGAAATATAGTTAGTATTAAAGTTATATCCTATTTCTTTTTTACTGCTACTATTTCTTAGATTATCATGGCCAATCAATAGGTAGTCCAGTGTGAATTGCATTTCTTTACCATAATTTGCTGTGGTGTAACAATCTACCATTAACATGACACTACGATATCCCATAGAGTAAGTGTAATAATGTTAATTAAAACATAGTAATTTATTTTCATCATCAAAATTATACTACGGCACAGTTTTAAAAATAATAAAAGTTCTTACTTAACACAGATAATCACCAAAAAGTAGAAATTAGACAAGTAGAATATCAAAAGTAGTTTTTTTTAATTTTTAATTTTTTCATGTGATTTTCCTCCAAACATTTTTTAACAGTGGCAGTTCTATATCAATAAAGATATTTTATTTTTTGTAAGACTTTAATAATTCTGTTATATAGCACATGCTATCCAATTTCCATTTTTAATACATTTAAGAATTTTTCTAATTTTTCATACAGACGCTTTCAATTTTATTGCATTAACTCAAACGAACGAGCTTTCGTAACCAATAGCAGTTTTGTTCACTAAATTTCCGTTTAAAGGGTCTAAATCATCGATGAAGTTGAGCCAACTTGTAGGTTCATTATATCTATGTGGCTGGTGGTTCTGAAAGAAAATTGGATGTTTTAGCTGTGGTAAAAAATTATTAAAAGAAAGTTCATATAACTTTGTAATTTTAAGAATCGCTTGAAAAAATTTAAAGCTGGAAATAAGCAAAAAAAGTAAAAGTATACAAACTCTGTAAAATAGAGACACTGCTATCACAATTGCGTTAAATTATAACCTTTTAATAAGGTGATCCATTATACTTTAAAGAATCGATAAAAAAATTTCTACTAGCAAGAACTAAAAACTAACGCTGCTTCTAGTTATAAGCAACAAAAGTTCGAAGCAAATTTCCTTCTGAACAATAGAAATGACTTGGTCTAAACACAGACTGAACTCAGCAGCCTTATTTAGCGGCTTATAGCGGCTTATATAGTCATGTCTTTTATTCCCCATCGCCTCTATATTGACCAATCTAGTAAAGAAATACTAACTTTTGTAGGCATTTCATACATGTTGAGCTGCTGAATAAAGTAGTAGGGGGTACTTATATATCATAGTACCCTCACTCCAAGACAGCGGTTGACCCACACAATTTACAAAGTGGCAATATCGTAAAAAACGAAATACTAACTGTTCACATCGAGAATCTCAAAGTAAACACTGCATACATTAAGAGTCTTGATGTAACACCACTCTAGTTTTTGATTCTAGAAAAGTTTATATCCCAAATCTAGAATAAATATTTTTAATATGTGCGACTTAGATGAGCAGTGTCTTATACTAACTCAGCGAACTTAGATATGTGGTCAATATTTGTGAAAATTGTATGTTAGCACAATATGAATGATAGCAGTTATTAAATTGTACAAATACCGATAAAAAACCGTAGAAAAAGACTTGCAAAGTCAATTAGTGAAAATTATAACTACTATTTTTACTATTTTTTCTAAAGAAAAAAATTGCAAACAATAGATGTGAACGAAGTTTCCGAACTAGTTTAACACAGATTTTCAATGTTCATACTTTTAATTACCCATGTAAATGTCATGAACGTAGAAAATTTTTGAATTGATCTTATTTAATTTGTTTTGCATGTGTTGCAAAGTAAGTTCTTGATCAAATTGCAATGTACTTAATAGAAATATTAACTTAAAATACAGACTCTTACATAAGTGATCATTTTACGGTGCATTTGAAACTAACAAATTACCTGATGATAAAATAATAGATACGGATGGAAATTTTACAGGAAAAAAAGAACTCACACTTAACTTCTGCATTAAATGATAAACTTATTTTTACATTATTTTCATACAAATTTTTTTATTTTTTAAATATGGCATCGGTCAGAGAAATGTATTGTTGTAATTATCATTACAATATTAGTATCATATTATAATTAGTTATAATATTATAACTTTAAATACCATCCGAATTTGGAATGGTATTTAAATCATAATAAAATTTCATATTAAGCCATTGTAGCTCAGTGTTTCAGGTTATGGTTCTTGTATCTCAGGATCATGGTAACACAGGTTTACAAATTCAGTCAATGCTTTTACTCATATAGCTGACACCTCTGGAAAACTAATTTTTCAGGATTGCATTTCCAACGATTATGCTTTCACAGCAAGACAAAGTCGTATGCACAGTTTATCAGAATATCTATAAAACAATACCTAATAAAATATTACTATTAAAATTACAATTTAAAATTCCTCAATAACTTTCCCAAAAAAAAAAAAAGTAGGAATATAATTTATAAATCTCTCATCATCTCAAACTTGCTCAGTTGTCCGGAGATCAATATAAAAAATTAATGAAAATTTGGATAGTTCAGCAGGGCTATGTATTATTGAAAAGTATTGAATTTGTCCAATATTTGGACAATTTCATAGTGCTATTATCAGGAACTTTATACAGTGTAAACAAAAATAATTATAAAAAACATGCAAAATATAATAAGTACAAAAGGTTGCTCTTAATGGCTTACTAACAAAAATTTTTTTTATTACATAAAATGAATGGTCAAAGCTAACATTGCATATATATATATATATATATAGCCTTTTGTAGCCAAACAACATATTTAAAACTTCAACAGAATTTCTCAACGTACTTAAAAAAAATATACATGGGGTATTCTTTTTAAGATTTGACCCCCCTTTTTGCAAGAATCGAGGCATTAAAAAATTTTTTTTGTGCTCATTTTATAACTATTGGACTACACTTTTTGTTGAAAAGTGGCTCTTCATAAAAAAATGATATGGATTATGACATATACAGGTCATGTGATGTAGTGTTGTGCAAAAAATTTGTTAAACTTAATATATGAGATGTAAAAATGAGTTTCTTTACATCAAATGATTATAAGAATATGTATTTTGGATCCTTATTTGAATTTCACATCCGAAATACCGTACAAGGTAAACATTTTTTTTTACCTCAAAAATCCCCTGAAAATTGTGATTTTAAAGCTTAAAGTTGAATTTTTGACAATCGATGTAAACAAAAATAATACATTCAACAACGATACATAAATTCTTATTTATAATTGAAGATACTTTCCAATGCCATAACATTACAACTTAAAAAAATGAGGATATTACCAGTTACATTCTTGTTTTGAACAAAAATATTAATTTTGAATACAGTTTTTGCATGTTACTTTTATAGTTAGACTAAATTTTATTTTTTCAACTATTTTGCAATGTCAGGACTCTATTCTAACCTAAAAAAGTTAGAAGTTTTACGTTCAAGTAATTAATAGACATTCTTTTAACCGATATAACAGTAACGTATAGAGTACTCGTACGAAATTTAAATTACCAAATCCAACATAACTATTTTTTTTTACTTACACAGTATACAAACCATAAAAAAGCAGTAAAATTATTGTTTCAGGTAATAAGTACTGTTATAGAATAATATGCCGATGTTTAGATTGTATTTCTATTAGATACTTCCACTTAATTTATGTTTGTAACTTAATCAGTCAATTCTAATATTCTCATGTTGGACAGGGATGAACAAAAAAAATTCGAAAGATTCAACACCATTCAACTAAAACCTGGGAGCCGTACAGAGTACGCCAGCTGAAAAGATAAGTGTTTCATGTAACAAACTTACAAATAGGGGGCTCAAGTAAGCAAAACCGTTTAGAAGGTCTGCAGTTATAAGCCCTAAAACCTGAAGTTGTGTTCCCAACTACACAAAGTTGAAGCCTTTTTTTTTTAAAAAAGCAGGATTCAACTTCAATACTTAAAGCAAAGATAGGCTGATGATAGCTTTGTAAAAGCAAAACAATCTATCTTAATTACGGAAAGGCCAAATATTCATGCATAAAATTTAAATAAGCCAGAACCACGAAGCCTTCTGTAAAAGAGACGCAAAGTGCTCTAAAGTGCCCCACCATAAAAAAAGAATTGGATCATTACAAATTCAACAATTTTCAGTGAGGTAAATAAATACGTTACTCCATATTACGACTTTAAATTATGAATCATGATAACTAAACCGTAAGAGAAACAAGTATACTTAAAATAATATAGTTTTATTGCTGTAACATAATATCTATCAATAAGTATTATGAAATTTTCAATCAATGTGTAACCACGTTATAATAATTACTTTCAATTACAATGAAAACTCAATACCATGACTATCTCTTAAAAACTGCTGTATGAGTATTTTTTATCATTTAAAATATAGAAAGCATGATTTTTTTAAATATCAGGTACAGGCGCAGCGTTTCACATACCTTATTAATTGTTTATAATATACTTTACAAAAATAAAAAAATTTTACATTTTTGAAATAATTTCGTTACCACTTAAACAATGATTCTGCCATGAGAATAGCTTCTGATGGTTTAGCTACGAGAACTGCTCTGTAAGCTTTTCTTTTAAAAGTAGCTTCTATGCCATCATAACTACTTAAACCATGAGCAGTAGTGCTGTAGTGCCATTCTACTTGCAAGCCAAAATTGTGTTTGTTGTTTACAAGGTTTGCAATCTGATATATATTTTTAAAATTTTGTTTGGCATCGTCAATCATACGTGTAATATTAGTTGCATTTTTAGATTTGTGTTGATTTTGGAAATCAGTTGCTTTTGTATCCTGTTGTTACGTTGTAGCTCTTTAACGTAACATTTGTGACCGAGTATTTTAAAGTAGCGTGCAGCGTGCGAACACTAAATTTGGTTGTGTTTAGTAGTGTTTCAATGCAATTAAAATATTAAAAGTAATTTCCCAGTATCTTTACGTATAATGGACGATTTATTGTCGAAAACTCTTCTGCGACGGCCGTTAAAGAAGCTAAGTTATTTCAGTGATACTTTATACCGCAAGAATATTAAGCTTAATTAAATAATTAGCGAAACTTGATTTTATTTAGTCAGAATATTATAAAGGTAATCGAAGCAGTTGGATGAATTCTAAATTAATACCGACTACTTGCTTACTGATCGGCTGCTATTCCAGAAAAAATGATAAGCCCACAGGGCGCAGTTCTATTTTAACCCAAAATCGGATCAATAATCGAGATTGAGACTGAAAGTTAGTCAGGAAATGAAAGTAAATTCAATTAACATATTCCTGGAAGAAAGATGCAGCTGCAGTCCTAAGCCAGATGTTGAATTTGACGGGAATAAAGTTAGGGAGCATGAATTTTTGGTAAGCAGTCAAGTGATCGATCGTGCGTTGGTATTGATTCGTGGGTGCGGCCCTAGATAAGGGACACGAAATGGTATTTATTACGGACAATAGGTAGACGTCACTAGACGTGACACGCCTCTACAAGTTTTTACTCACCAGTCAAGTTTATGCACGGCAATACATGCTTACGTATTACAAATATATACAAAACATATTTTTACATAATTTGAATATGGTAACATTTGCATGAAATATTGTTTTAACATCCACAATATGCGCAAGTAATAAATAAGAGTTATATTATATCAAAACAAGTACCGTGAAAGGTAGCCGTATGGTTATAACGCTATAATTTGTATGTATGTATATATTGTTTTTTTTATTGTTGCCATTATTATTTCGAAAGTGCTGTAAATATGTAATTGAGGCGTTGATTTGCTTTCTTTGAAAATGCATTTGGACTTAGCCTTAGAAGATTCGCTTTTTTAATGATAATGTTACAATAAATTATGAGAATGCTGGGATGATAGAATAGAGAGGTGTTAATAATTACTTTTAGGTAGTAATTTAGGTGGGATCATAGGGGAGGACAAAATATAATTATCGCTGGATCACGATGGTGAAGTCAAATTTAAAGCCCCTGTAATATAATTACTGTGATTATTGTTATGAAAATTATTATTCCTGACCCCATAATTACAGGCGCTTTAGTTGGTAAGGTTATTATTCACGGGTTGGTTATGCCTCTCGTTTTGCTGTCTTTTCGCTTTCTCCTTATCTTACTTGCATGCGAGGCAGTCTATCTCACATGGTGTCGCGGTCTTTGACAATAATTGAAATTTTCCTTTAGTTCTCTTTCATTGCCTCTCGAAGCTTTTTTGTCGTTTATAAATGCTGGTAATTCTCGGTATTCTTCGACTGAATGCCTGATTTGGCTGTCGGAGTATATAAGGCGATTTCGGTTTTCTGCTGCTACTTTTTGTGCTCCACTCATGATTTCTGTTAATTCGTTTCATTTTTTTGCCAGGCTAACTTGCAGCCTCCACTCGAGTGTTGCCTTATTATTATTTTTTATTTTTTTACCGAGATACCGCGACAGCGTACTGGCCCAGTCACCAGGGCCACCCACTTACCACGTATGTGTGTAGGTGTATTGCCGCACCTATTTCCAACCCTTTTTACTGATATCATACCCAATCCATGGGCACAGTGTGAGTATCTCCGGTGATAAACCTTGCCAGTTAAGCTGACACTCACCACTGTGTAGCCTTTTTTCAGAGACGATTCCATTCTCGCCAGTTAATCCAGCGCTCTCTGCCGAAGCATCGAGTCCAGGCTAATTAGCATCCCCGGAGAAGCCCTATGTTTCAGGGACCACTCCTCGCGGGTAAGGCCGGCGATCCCTGCCTGGCGCTTCGGATCCACTATACCCTACTTTTAGCCCTAACACTGTTTTGCATTCACCCAGGCCCGAAGACCTGTGGGGAAAGAAAAAAATCCTGAAATTACCCTAAAGAAAAATTCCTCGAAAAAACCCGCCCCCAAACAGCCAGGGTTACATAGGAACTTTTCCCGATGAAAACAGTTTTTGAAAAAAACAACATTCACCGGGAATCGAACCCATGAAGACAACTCCTAGATCAGCGTTGAATCAGTAACAAGTACGCTTACCACTGAGCCAACGCCGCTCCAGTTCTTGCCTTATTGGATCTGGGCTGTGCAGTTACTACTATTGCGTGCCGTAAACTAAATTCACTATCAATTTTCAGTGCCTGTATGTTTGCTTTCCCTAGTGTTCACAGGCGAGAGCTTCCATTCTTCAATTTAAAGTTGAAAATAATCTATTTTTAAATTGTTTTACTGCCTCGATTCCAGGTTTGCTTCCAGCGTCTATTTTTAAATTGGAGAAAAGTATAAGTTTGAATCGTACAACATCGTTAATCTATTATACAATTAAATTATCAGAGAATATCACAAAGTGGCAGTAGGCGGACATAGTGAAATAAACAAGACATATAAAAGTATCGCCAAAGACTACTACTAGAGAAGCATGCACCCAGATGTGACACTCATCATGCTGGGATGCACAACATGCCAAACGAAGAAACTCTTCCGAATCAAAACGAAACAAGCCATGCTCATCACCAACGCACCGAGTAGACGGTTCGGAAAGATTTCTACAGACTTCCTCGGCTCCATCAGTAAATCCTCAGCATATCAGTACACACAGATACTATCCGTGCAAGACTGGCGAACAAAATTCATCGTCCTCGCACCTGTGAAAAGAGCAATAGCCGAAGAAACAGTAAGACCGATTACAGATAAATTCATTACGCACTTCGGGCCACCAGAAAATTTATTATCGGACCGCCACAATCATTCCGCCCACAAACAAACGGCGCCATCAAACCTATACATCATATTCTCACAGAGTACATCAAGGCCTACGTAGAAAAAAATGATAACTGGGACGAACATTTACCAATGTGCATGCACTCACATAACACCACGGACCATCAGGGTACGGGATACTCACCACACGAACTAGTTTTCAGACAAAGAGCCAGAACACCATCTAGTATCAAACTGCCACCCAAGAGCCAAACTTCAAACGAATATTTTAAAAAGTTAGTTCAGATCCTGACAGAAATGAGAACCATCACAGCAATGAACCAAGATTAGGCGAAATACCGATCAAAGTATTGCTATGACCACAAACTGAGTACAAGATATTTTTTGAAGGGAGAAATTGTTTATGTGTTAAAAGAGCTATCGAAAAATAAATATGATGTACAATATGAGGGCCCATATGAAACTACAGAGAGGCATAAGAATATCCCACGTAGATAAAATTAAAAACGAATGTGTGGTAAAGGCATGCCCCAGGACTCATCGCGAACCAAATATATACATATGGTAGATCCAAATGAGCAAGATCACAAAAAAACAACTATAATGGAAAGGTATGCATGAAAAAAGCAATAATAACGTTAATCAATAATAGAATTTACAAAACGTGAATGCGAAAAAACAAAGTGAATGAAGGGCGCATGTAGTACTTTTTAGTAAGAAGACATACTCTATAGGCATAAAATTAACTCACAGGTCGAATGTACATATTGTAGATAGTAAAAGGCCATTAAAAAAGAAAAAAATTTATCTACGTATAGGCTGAGATATATATATAAATTTGAATAATGCGAAAGGTGCACAAAGAAAAGTTAGTGTGAAGTTAGCAAGCGTAAAGAGTGAAGAAAAACAATTTCTTGTTTTTGTATTTATAACCCATTGACATCAATACTGTTTAAGAAGAAGTCATTTCAGCAACTATTGTGAGGTAGAGAAGAGCATGGAGAAATGAAAGTAAAATAAATAAAGCAATCGCAGAAAAAAAAATTTTTTTTTTTAAGAGGCCTACGAATCCACAAGAAGTTGAACTTTCTTTTTTACCCCCCCCCCCCGCCATCTTCCTCTATTAGAAAAAATCCTACTCCTGCTGTTATGATCTGCTGATAACAATAACAACGTTTGAGACAAGAAACACGTTCGTTATGTGACATCGAATCGAATGCCACGTCCAGGGTAACGAAAAGTTCGTTCGTCGGACCATCCACCTCAAAAAAAGCATAATATTGCAAAAACTTAATGGACTAGTACTAAATCTTACTAGTGTATAAATCGAAGTCACTCAAACCGTTGTAATTGCTAACCACGGAAAGTACTGAACCGATTTTTCTGAAATTTTGCATACCGATTCTTGATACTTCCTAGATGGATTTAGTATAGTTTTTATCTTAAGAAATTTAATAAAAGTAGCAATAAATAAGCTCAAAGTTTTTCAACAGTATGCCAGCTTTTCACTTTAGTTCAGTAGGATCCACTAGGTGGCGTCGACATAAAATTGAAGCTATCTGCAAAAGAATTAATTAAATGTGGTTATAATAGGCCGAAGCGTCTCGAAAATTTTTGTAGTCGTCTTCCGGAAGTTCATCAAGCTACATCGAGAATGCAGATGACAGTCGTGCAGCTGGGTATCCTGGTTACCGACGATACTCTTCTCCAATGAGCAAGTGACCTAGGTCTACTTCCACCCTGCACCTGTAGGATTGACGAGTGCCACCAAACAAAAAGTTATTCAAACCGATAACGTCTCCAGCGGAATACCAGGAGACGTGTCTAGCTAGACCACAACCTGCTCCAACATTTCAGGGTTATATGGCCGTTCCACCATCCCATCTGGTGCTGTCAAAGAATTTTTTACTACTACTATAAGCCACGGAAGACAGCCCTGAGAAGCACGGGAAGCCATAACAGATTTATTCTCAGTGGTCGTCCCAACAGCATACCCACAGAGAAGATATTCTCTAGGCCTACTTTTCTGACTAACGATGAGCAATTGGTTATTCGGGGAACGACCCAAGGACGAGATATTCTTTGGCTAGCGGCGTACCTCCCTCCAGCATGGTCTCCATACCGAGAGACTCCAAGGGTAGAACTCAACCTACCCGGAGCCAGCTCTTCATCATCAAGAATAATAATAAAGAATAGCTGGAAGTTTTACCACTGGCCCTTTTCAGGGCCATTATAAGTATTTACGTTCCCTACTCAACCATCAATCTCATCGGTTCTTTCAAGGGCCACCTAAGTTTAATCAACCGTACTAACAAATACATTTTCACTACCATTTTCGGAAACGATTTGTCGACTAAAAGACTATATAAAGCCGGCTACTATTGAACCAAGTCGGTCATTTACTGGCAGACGTCACGAGCGGAGTTGCTTGTCGCAAGGCTGGAAACTACGGTAACCGACGACCCTGTATTATCCTCTCGACTCCAAGCATTTAACTAGAAATCACCAATCTTTTTCAAGGTCTGCGCTAGGCGAATCTAACAGCTATGAAGGGAAAATAAACTTGAGCTGACGGGACAGTCTCCAACGGGTAAGCATCACGAACCAATCTCTCCACCTTAGATCACCAAAACAATTGAGTCTCCAAAAAAAAAAGGTACTTTAGACACGAACGTCTTCGACGTTATACCAGGAGACGTTGGGAAAGAGCTCTACAACTAGCTCTAACGCTTCAAACATTGTAGTTTCCCCTTGATCAGTCTGGTGCTACAATAACAGGCCAGAGAAGATCACCTTGAGATATAGAGGCAATCACGTTTGCTGGGAACTTCAGTCAAGAAAGAGTTTACTTAAGAAGCTCACGGTTCTTTTCAGGGTCATCTGACGTCCAACTGCCTTGCCAACAAATATATTACAACCTTATGAAGTTAAAAAAAATAGAATTTAGGGTTCGCAAAAGTTTTAACTATGCCAAAAGTTGGAAGAAGTCGAATTGGAAGGGAAAGTTTAAATGCATCTAATGAATACAATTTCAGGCGTCAAGAAACTGACGCAGAAAATTTATCGAGATTGAAACAGCAGCGTCAAAATCGACAAATAAAGAATCGATTACATGAGAGATCAGATTTTCATTGTACCCTCACAGTAATCTCTTAAATTTTTCAGATTTTTAAATAAGTCGAAAATGTATTTGTATTTTTGTGGCGATAAAAAATGTAGAGATTAAGCTCCAGGATTTTGTTGCTCTGGTAATAAAGCTTTGAGATAAGAGACAAAAACTTTTTTTTAATACGTATTTTTTGGGAGTTTTAAATCTAAACAGCTTTAAAAAATAGCCCTTCCCATAGATTATACGGGAGAAACTGCAAATTAACGGCCTCTTATGGCCAACGATTATTTTATGGCATAAGAAACGCACGGTACTTTTCAGCATGATTAAATTTTTACAGCTTATTATTTTACCATATAAACTGTATGAGTTCTGAACAAATATGTTTTGAATAAGAAAATTTTTGTTCTGAGAAGTGTCGGGAATAGATGTAAAATTTTTAACCGAAATGTTTTACATTACATGCCAACACAATACGATGTTCCATTTAGTAAGTCTCAGGCGAAGCCGAGACGGGGGGCCACTAGTCGTTCATAGAAGAAAAACTAATATTAACGCTTCCGCATCACCAGTCGATTATTCCTCTCGATAATTGACCTGTTTTTTTCTCAGGACTTGGCTATCAAAGGGCAGCTGAAGAGCCCTCTTGTGATCTAGGAACACCTTTTAAACAAGGATACCACGTTACCAGGCTATTAAACAGGGACGTTGGTACTGGAAAGAAGACAAACAGATTTTCAACGACCCACATGCTTAACTGATAAAAATAAAGGGCGCTCGAAATCTCATAAGCTATTTCTTTCACAATGACATTGCGCAACAGTGCACAAGAGCTGCTCCTGCACAATAGCGTCTACAGGGCCACACACAGAGATTATTCTGACGCGAGGAATCGTGTTGTCATCAGATCTATGTCAAAGCTCAGCTTTAAAAACTTAGACAGCGGCGGAAACACCTTAGAACGCGCACTTTTTTCAGACATCATAAAGAAAGAATAGAAGTTTTGTTGTTTTAGGGAAGAAACAGTGAAAAAGCAGAAAACGACATCAGCAAATATGTATACGGCATTGAGAGTGGAAGCAAACAAAAAATACTTATATAATTCCTTCTCTCAATCTGACCACATAAGAGAAGAGAGAGAAGGAGCAACAGGAAGACAAAGTATTAGAAAATTTAAGGATACCTAATACTAGGAAAATGTACGGCACACCCAAAACGTAAATGCGGAATACACCGCTGTGAGATAATTTTTTCTATTTATACCTCCAAGTTTGTCTTGACCAAAACACAAATAAATTGAAAGACAACTGATTGTAAAATTATTTGACTCCACAGTGTTCTCGAATAGGTTATATGAGTCAATAGGTAAGATGGGGAGCACTATATTATAACCAACTATTTACAAACTTAATAACCGAGTCATATGCGCACGTAAGGCCGATACAAAATAAGGGATAACGTAATCGAACATATAAACGATAGAGAATTTTTAAACAAGCAAAAAATACTCACATTGACAGAAGTACTAAAGTAAACTATAATAATTATTTAAAACGGGTAAGCAAGAGAATTAACAGATAAGTTCATTTCTATACACTTAAATGTCAAAAAAGAGCCACACTCAAAGGAGGAAGATGGAAGTAAGGGTACGTCACATATGATGATACTATCGACAAAGTATTTATAGTGTTAGAACAGGTATCGAGCACAGAGACTAAAGCGCGGTCCCATAGACAGGAACCAGAGTTCGCAACGTATAGTTAACAGTTTTTTATATTGAAGAGACCTCTAAAACTAACCCACTAGCCGATGGGACACCCTTAGAGGAGATTATTGAAACAACCCGCTGGCTCACCAAATTTTAACAAACACGAAAAGAAGTTATAAATTCTAAGTGGCTTGTATACCTAATGGCCAGGCTTACAATCACGAAAATGGGACTTCTTTTTCTTATGTATAAGTGCTGTTACGTCGATGCAACGTATTATATGAGTCTAAGCTTTCGCTTAATAACTCGGGACTCGCACTGGGCGCGTAGGTGAAACGCGGGGCTAGAGGGGTAGTTCAACTTAACGTCGTGGTACTCGAAAAGGGGCTACGACTACTGTCACGCCACTAGGACCGACTGCTGTGCAATATTCCGATGTACTTGCTCGCGGCTCACTTAAGGTTGGTCGATTTGACCAGGAGCGGCGTATCGAAGTGTATCCCGTTCGCGATCTAAAAACTGTCAGCACCGTCACGAGTTAGGGTATCGTTTCTCGGCTTTACGTGGGGAAGAGATGGGTTAACTTGCGATCTGACTTTGACACACTAATATCGTGGTGAGTATTTGCTTTAATCCGATTAGCCCTTGTTATTCTGATGGTATTACTACCGCGGAGAGCAATGGTATACGCGTGGCTAAATTAATATTCCCGGTGATCCACGGGTACAATACTATGGCGAGTAATGGTGTTCGCGCAAAACAACTTGATATTTCCCGGTGATCCACGGGTACCAATACTATGGCGAGTAATGGTGTTCGCGCAAAACAACTTGATATTTCCCGGTAATCCACGGGTACCAATACTATGGCAAGTAATGGTGTTCACGCAAAACAACTAGATATTTCCCGGTGATCCACGGGTATCAATACTATGGTGAGTAATGGTGTTCGCGCAAAACAACTTAATATTTCCCAGTGATCCACGGATACCAATACTATGGCGAGTAATGGTGTTCGCGCAAAACAACTTAATAGGAAGAAAAAAACTTTAGAAATTCAATAACTTTCCACTTACTTTTATTTGACAAGGAAAACTCGATAAAGGCGGTGAACCAGCGTAGAACGGAAACCGCGC
Source organism: Copidosoma floridanum (assembly GCF_000648655.2). Next base: position 437,779 of record NW_019379958.1, read on the forward strand.
TCGAAGAAGATTAAGTGTCAGTAGAGGCAGACTCTGTTTACCAGTTGATCGTTCGAGGGTGACAAACGAAATTCAACTGTGTCCTCGCTTCGTAGTAGACCAGGTTGTAGCAGAGGCAGACTCTCACTACTTAGTCTACTTGGAAGGGTATCGTCGAATCTCGTATGCCGAACTCGTATTTCCTCTGGGCCTCCGGGCTTTTTTATTGCAAGAAGCGGACCTCGGTCACGCGCTGGCTCGAAAAACGCAGGAAAACTTGCCGGGGAAAAATTTTGAAGAAAAGACAATAGCTGAAAATCTAATTGGCTAGAACTGCTCTAGTTTAGCCACTCAGAAATTGGCACATCCCACATCTGGTTTGATCTCCTCTATGCGTCAAAAAAAGGGAAGGTGATTCACTTACTCATGCTCTTCCTTTTTCTTTTACATCAAAAAGTTACAAGATTTTATCATAACTTAATATTAACGTTAATATGTGGTATTATCATTATTAACGAATAGTAAACATTGTTCACCCATTCCATCGTGCCCAATGCAAAAAGAGCGGTGATGGTCGCTTAATATTTAGGTTTGATTGAATAGATGTTCAGTACCTCGTAGTATTAATGATAGTCTTAGTAGCAGTTAATTTTAGATATTAATAACTATAATAATTGCTAGATTTTCCGCTAGTTACACCTGTACACGTGAGCATTGATCGGACTAATAAATAATCATGAATGATTAATTAACAACAGCGGTTTCTGTGGTTAAAACACGTATATCTAAAGAAACAGTAGTGGGGTGCTCGTCGCGAACTGTTATATTATTAACTTACTTAGATTTACCGATAGTTTCCATTCATTATTAGTTGTAAATGTATTTCAAAATGTTAGTAGCATTTGGTCAACTATGGTTTTCTCCGCTTGTCGTAGGAGAGGAAATCGGCTCAGGGTGCCCTGGGGAATCGGAAATTCCGTTACCCGTGTTGGGGGCAAGAGTGTGGACTCTCTCTCGACATCTCTGTGTCAGGAAAAGGGGGAAGTGCCATGACTTTCCCGTTTTCCTTTACATTTGAAACAGTGACAGTTTTTAACAAGATTACAATTTAGGTTATTGCAGTATGTTTATGAAATTGTTAACGCGATACAAAAGGGTTGTACGGTAAACCATGAGCCTGCGAACATGAATGGTAAAAACTGGATAATTCTTTGAAAGTCAATAAGATTGCTTTCGTAGGTTTATGTAATATTGTTTCCAGCTAATGGTGTAGCGTGTACAGGTTGTATTAGCCATATGTAAGAATTCTAGCATTTGCTAATATTCTCGCTTAGTCTATGGGTCTTAACTCTAAGTTATCCTAGTTTTTAATATCGCGTCTTCTAAACTCAATCTATATATACTAATATCTAATATTAAACTTCAGCGCAGCTATTCCCAGTTAAACTATTGCATCAATTGGTTTTCATAATTATTTCGTTTTTACTTTGCTCGTCGTTTCCGGTCAGCATAGGCCCTCGTGCATTTGCATGAATCATAGTTGGTCATCGTGCTGCAGCTACAAGTAACTTGCAGGTGATTCATGCCTCTTTTCGGATGCACGTGGGTCCTTGCTTGATTGCTTTTAAATCTACTTGGAGATTTCCTTACGAATGAGCGGGGAAAAAATAATTGGTAATTTTTAATTTACCGACATTACATACCTATTTCATAGGGGGGCCCTACTATTAATATGTTATTTAATGATTATAGGAAAATAAAGAACTCTAAAAGTTTTAAAAGGCAACAGTTTAGACCATGCCAATAGTACAACTTCAAGCAGAGACGTGACTGCATTGCTCTAGACAAGTAATAGAGTTATCGTTGGCCGTGACACATAATTCAAATTCACAAGAAAACAAGAATGCGCGTTGAGAACCCTTCAACTGCATCGAAGGGCGCAGTCTATAGGATGGGACTAAGAAAGAATTCTCTTTTTTTTCAAAATATGTAATATCGAGAAAGTTGTGTTAAGGTTAATTGTATAAAAAAAAAACCTATTATCGATCACAATACATGGTAATTGTAGCTATAAAAATAATAATAATAATTATGAGAATCATAACAACAATAATGACAATTATAAGGAGACGAAAGTGAGCACCGAGAGTTCGACTGTATCGGGAGCTGCAGTTCGTAGGACGAAGATAAAAAAAATTTTCTTTTTTCCAAAATACGTGATGACGGTAAAGTTATGTTGAGTTTAATTATATACAATAAAAGTACCATAGTCAATCACAATACGTAAAATAAATTAATTAGAAAATAAGTCAGTATGAGCCTCGGGAGTCAATGGACTGTATCGGGGGGCGCAGTCCGTAGGATAAAGACAAGAAAAAATTTTCTTTTCTCTTTAATACTAATGACAAAAAATTTGTATAAAAATTATTTTTGTTTGCTGAATACATGACAAATAAGCGTATTTGAAATTATAAAATAGAAACTCCATGTAAAATAACCTAACATATGATCCCGAATGCATTATTTTGTATGTAAAGCAACACTTAATGTAAAGTAGTCTTAAGCAGATACCCAATTCGCGTCAATTTCACACATAATAATAGTGTAAAGTAAAGCAGATTCACAATCAATATTGTTACATACTTAACATACAATGAGAAAAGACTGAATAATTAGAAGAGCAAAAACATTAATGTTAAAAAAAAAACCAGCGGTTCTCTACACTTAAATGAAAGAAGGAATGTGAAATACTAAACTACATAAACAACTAAGACAATAGAATTCAGCACAGCTCACACACGCACAACTGCAAAGAAGTCTACAGGCTCAATATTGTATAAATTGAAAAAACAGCGTCGTCGAGGGTGACACCGGATAGTGCTTCTAAATGAAAAAAAAGTGCATAAATACGTGTTTCACTGGAATTTAAGCTTAAAAAAATCGTTTGATACCTTACTTTTTTCCTTTTGTTCAGCTCTATAAGGAACTAAGTTAATTGCTAGTGTATTTGAATGCTAAATATATATGTACAGAACGTCTAAATACAAATTACTAAGAAAATTTCAGTTTTTCCTAAATATCTTCGCGAATTTTTAATGAATTAATGGTAGTTTTCCTACGAGTTTGAAAAGTCTTTGTTTGCGAACCGAGAGGTTTGCGGCCCGAGCCTTCGGCTTCGACTCGACTCGGGCCGCAAACCTCTCGGTTCGCAAACAGGGACTTTTCAAACTCGTAGGAAAACTACCATTTCTTACCATGAGCCCACAGTACAACTGTCGCTTTGCACCCTCGAGTCACACTTTGCACCCTTGTAATCACTTTGGGCCTACGGGCAGAAAAGTTTTTTGCGCCCTCCAGGCCCAAAGTACTTTTCGGCACTAGGGTCCAAATTGATTTACTAGGCGCAAAGTGTGCCCTCGGGCGCAAAATTACACTTTGCGCCTTCGGTAAGAAAAACATTATACACGACTCAGACCCCAACCTACAACAAGGGCGCCCTTCGGGCGCTCATGTTTGTACTTTTTGCCTTAGTAACATAATGTACCATTTTATGGAGATTAAAGATCATAAAAAGTATCATTGTTGTAAATTTTTAATGATTTTTAGCGCTAAATAAAAATTGTAAGCTGCTGACTGTCTCATTTTTTTGGAGAAGAGACGTTATTTCGGGGTATCACAACACATTTCAATTAAATGGTAGTTATTCTTAATGTAAGTTGAAGATATATTTAAGTAACATTATTGTCAATTTTTTTACAATTTTTGGAGCCTAATTCAAATTCCAAATTGCTATTTATCTAATATTTTCAAAGAAATAACGTTGTTTTTCGAAATATTATAGTGAATTCTAAACAAATGGTAATAATTCTTGATAGAGGGTGGAAAGTAGTATGAAGTATAATTACTGTAAATTCTTGAATAATTTTTGAAGTCAAATATTTTTGAAAAATTTACATTGATAAATAATACTTGATACTATTTTTAACATACAAAAAGAATTATTACCATTTAATTAAAATTCGCTATATTGTCTCGCAAAAAACGTCTTTTCGTCGAAAAACCGAGATAGTCAGCAGTTTATCATTGTAGTTTAGCACTAAAAATTATTAAAAAATTCCAAGTAATAATGCTTCTCATTATCTTTAATCTTTATTTAAAATTATTTCAATTGATTAAAAATTTGCGAAGATATTTAGGAAAAACTGATATTTTATCAGTAAGTTGTATGGTGACGTTCTATACATATATATAGAATGTAAATACACTGGTAGGAGACTTGGTTTCTCATAGAGCATTAAAAAATAAAGAAGCTAAGCTATCAAACGATTTTTTTAAGCTTAAACTCCAGTGAAACAAAATGTTTGCACTTTTTTATTCATTTGGCAACACTGTGCGTCGTCGGAGCCTCGGACGTATTACGTACGATATGCAAGGGAACACACGCGCGTCTTTGCCTTTGAAATGTAGTACTTTGAATAAAATTCCTTATGGTTAAAAGTGTTGGTCATTCTCGCGATACACCTCCTTACCACTCTCTTTCCAACGTAACAGTCTTAAGACAATTAAAGTTTTTTCACTTGTGTAACACTATTGTATTATTTAACAGAAATAATTTTAACGTTTATTTGTTTGTAGGAATTGTGTAAGTTACTAGTTGAAGTTTGGTACCATAATGTGTACAGTACTAAAGATAGGTTATGTTCGACTTTGTCTCTATGTAGAGAATTATTTTTAAAACTGTTTGTTTATCGTATATCATGAAACTTTTTTTGTGAATTCATAAAGATAAATCAAGTACAGAACTACCACAATTTTTTTTCTTAAATATATTGCATACCAAATACATGAACTTTCATGTTCCATGAATAGGGACATATTTCACAAATAGGAATATTTACCTTATATTTACACGGAGGAGAAATCACTGTAGGTATATATAGTAGTGAAGCTGAGCTGAGCTCTGTCTGGTCCCGCACGATCGAGCAGACGCTGTACGGTGACACATACCATTATACAGATACTACGGATATATTTCTCTGTGATTGTCGGTGCATACACGCGTTGGACGACGCATCAGGATATTTTATTTCAGTATTTAATTCTACTACAATTTTCTCTCTGTGTAGGTATATAGTAACTAGTAAGAAGAAGCAATAGCTGCAGTAGTTGCACTGTTGCTGCATGCATATGTATACATTTATAATCGCATTGGCTGTAAATATGAATGTAAGTGTATCAAATATATAGTACAGAGACAAGCTCATCGAGCTGCTTACCAGCTAGCAGCGGTGGCACTGTACTGTATATATATATAGGTACAATTCACAACTGAACGTCCCATAAAAAGCTTCGTTTAAATAGAAGTTTAACTTCATACTTGGGTACCCAAGCATCTACTGTCTACTGGTTTAATACAAAATGCAGGATAGCAATTTCCAGGAGCAGTTTTTCAGCCTCTTGTAAGTTCTTAGTTCTTAATTTGCGGTCAGAAAATTTGAAAATTATATCAACCGAAGAGAAAACTATTGCCTATTTCTGATAAAAGGAAATATGCGAGAAAAAGTTAAGAACTAAGAACTTACAAAAGGCTAAAAAACTTCTCATGGATAATTGCTATTCTCTAATTTTTATTAAAAAATATTTCAAAGCTAGAATAAGTTATTTAAATAGATTTAAAGAGAGAAATCACTTAGAAAATTAGGTTGAAATTTTTTAATTTCTTCTTGGCACCAAAAATCATACTCCCTTATGATTTGGAATCGGAATTACAGGTTAGATGGATCTGTTCGAGATTCAATTTTAACTTTGTTTTTACATACTCAAACAAGCTCACTGATTTTATTGTACTAGAAAAATATGTTACGAAGAAGAAAGATAAGTCTCATTTTGTTTATATAATTCATTGCAAATACTGTAGTGTTTGCTACGTTGGTCAGAGTAAACTGCAGCTCTCTTACCGTTTACGTAAGCACATCAGGTATGTTCACAATAATGATAAGAGATCTGTGATTGCCATGCATTGTCACTGTGAGAACCAATAATTTTTATTTCACTGTGCCGTAATTTAAGAAATTTTAACAATAAAGATTTAAGAGATAGTTTGCTGAAATCACTTTTATCTTGATTTATAATAATAATGTTGATAGAAAATGTGATGTTTGTAAATTACACTTTAGGTAAAAAAATTATTTATAGATGAAGTAAGAAATGAGCTTTGATTAATTATTGTGATATCTGCACACTTTCCTTTACACATAAATGACGTTGATGCCGTAATAAACGTTTTAAATGTATACTCTGTACAATTCTTACATTTTTATATTTTTCTTATATAAACCTTAATGCTTAATATGGTTTCTACATGATTTCTATGACTGTGATATGACTTACTTTCTTACCCTTTTGACTGAGTATTTTATGCATATCTTTATTTTTTCTTACGCACGTTCAAAAACACTGTTGATATTTTAAATATATTGTTTGACCACGAAAGACTGTACGTACAATGTTAGGACTCAACCATTTATTTTGTAAGAAAATTTTTTTAAGCAAGACATCAAAAGCAACCCGTTACATATTATATTTGGAATGTTTTATAAATTTTTTATTGTTTATATTATAAAAAGAAGGGGGTATTTTTATCTAGATAAAGAAAAATTCGTTTAAGTTCTGCAATGTTACGCCAAGGCACTAAAAAATGTTGTGGTGGATGCTGGTAGTGTCAAGACTCTCGCCCCGCGCCTATTCTAGGAGATCAGGGGTGTTGACCCTCCAGTGTCCAAGCAGGGTGTTAAATCTGCTTTGTTTGGGAGGAATTTTTACCTGAGCGTTACGGATGAGGCAATCTGCAAGAGTCCAATGTTATGCTATCTGGAAGTGTGGGACGACTTCCAACTCACCTTCTGGGAGCATATTAAAAGAATAGCTGACATAGTTGATAGGATTGCAGAAGCGCTTTTACGGTTAATGTCAAACATTGGAAGCCTGGAAGGGCAAAAGACAGCTTCTTACGTCGGTTAACAACTCGATACTGCTATACGAAGTGGAGGTGTGGGCCGATACGCTGGCGAGACGAGTCATGCGAGAGCGCCTCACTTCACTGCAGTGCTTTCCTAAGAATTACGCACAACTACCGCAGGGTCTGCTCCACTGTCGTTATGTTGATAGCACGAATGAAAGAAAATTCCTGGGCTTTGGTAACGAAAATGATGGTGACAGGTAGGAGGAAACGTTGTCAACGTGTCACGTTGGACGATACCCTCGAACACACCTTTTTCGTATACTAGAGATAGTATTGTGAGCGCCAGCAGCTAGTGGACCCACTTCCGAAAATATCCTCTTTGAGATGTCTACATCGAACCAGGATTAAGGGGTGTGGATGGCTACGTAAAGTCTGTGGTCCATCATAAAAAGGAAAAGGAGAGAGCCACTGCACCAGACGCGATGGTCACCGAGTAGGCCATCCTACATGACTAAATTTGTAAGGGTTAGTAAAGATTAATGTAGACCCATGCTGCGCTAAGTATACTCACTTATTAGCTACGGACAGCATTAAGCTAAAAATTGCGCTTGCAAAGAACGCACTCTACAAAAGAGTGCTCGAGATGGGTGCTGGTTCTTAGAAACCCTAAATCCTTTTAAGGACTCTGTAGAATTAGTACATCTGGCAACTGGTGGTAAGCTTGCTTGCTAATACTGTGAGATACTATTATCTCTCTCGTGGCTCCACCCTGAAATAATGCTGTCGCGATTCTTACATAGAAATAAAGCCACACGGTATGGAAAGTGTCGTTGATATTAGAGGTCTTATATTTAAAAACTCTAAGTTTTACATTCCTGTAGTAGCTCTGGTGTGTGTCAATGCATTTCTCTGCTAACCACAAAAAGGAAAAAAAAATAATGAGACTTTGGTCTCGGCTCGCTTCGACTGCCCCCCCCCCCCCCCCCCCCCCCCCCCCCCCCATCCCTGTTGCTACTATGAGAGAATTAAAACAATGAGTTTTAATTTAGTATGCTTGAACAACGATGAATTAAAAAACTTATAATTAAAGAATTTTTGAATATAAGAGAAAGAATATCTATTATTAATAACATAACACACAAAATTTTTCTTTTAATGATTTTGTAATCAATGATATCTTGGAAAATTATAAAAGGTAATGAGGAATAAAATAAATATAAATAGTGTTTATAAATAAAATTTTTTTCTTTTAATCAAAATAAGTTTGCTCTTCAACAAAATCATCAAATTTGAGAATTAAATAATAAAATACACTAGTGCTCTAATATACAAATGCCAAAAAAATGGATTATAATTGCCAAAAACTTTGGATTGAATATCTTTTATTGCACAAGCTATCCTCTCAATGAATGTACGGTTGAATTATAATCGAGAGAATCACTTTATTGTTGAATTATAATGTACAAGGTGCAATACTTACTACAAAAATTAGCAGAAAAATTTTCTAAGAATAACATTAAATACAAGAAATACTACATCATCACCGTACATTTTAATGGAAAAGGGGAGGAGGTTCGGAATAACAACAGTTCATTTTTATTTTGTAGTAAGACTGTGAATGTGTATTCCAGCAACGTTTATTTTGACGATAGCGATAGCTCAGTGCAACGACTGTTTATTGATTCAACAGCCAATCACGGAGCAGTATAAGTAGAAAGTCAAAATTAACTGCCTTGTAATTGGCTGTCGAAATAATAAACAGTTGTTGCACTAAGTTACCACTGTCGTCGAAATACACGTCACTGGAATAAACATTCATAGCTTTACTAAAAAACCGAAGTGAATTGTCATTATTTTGGAATCCCCTCCGATAGAAAACAATTATTATAAGTAATAGCATTTGCTATAACTTCAATCAAGTGTCAAAGTTCCGATGATGTACGTTGATACTTAAAAACACCTTTTTTTTATAGTTATTTGTTTGTCGCTCTAGCAAGATGAATAAACAAAAATGAAATTTTAGTTAGAATAGTAAAAGAGAACAAATTAGATATTAAGAATATTGTTTGAAACAAATTTTTTTACTGAAGTTAATTACTACAATGTAACAAATAGTTATTTAATAATTTAGTGACATGTCTACATGATTTAATTTGTCGTATTAATAGATCATTCACTTTTGAAGAATAATACATTACATAATGTATTATTACCTTATAATGTTACAACTTTGTTAAAATAAAAAAATATGAGAATAATAATAATCATACTATTTTATCAAATGAGAATTAAGTTAATGCTCAACTAAAAATAATAATATATAATTTTCTTACGAAATTGAAATTTCATAAAACTTAAAAAATGTATTGTAAAAACATACTTTAACGTTATTGTAATGTTATTTTCAATAGTTAGGTAAATGTATGGATTTATTTGTAATAAAAAAATAATTAAAAAGTTATGTAATGAAACTTATATGTCCAAGTTTTTAACAGCCTTTTCGAATTGGAAGTGTAGAATAATATAAAAGTCACTTAATTAAATGTACAAACTAACACATTAATCCTACATGATAAATCTATGTTAAGGACAAAACGGTGGGAGTCTATCTTTTCGTGGTTTGATAGAACTTTATAAGGTGACTCATAAAAATCGGCTGCCTTAATAAGGTGACACTTCTGTGGCTTATTTTGTTTTAGAACACAGTATAATTTTAATTTATATGTTTATTAGTTCCATATAATGTGAATACTTATAAAGAATTGGATTTACATTTATAGCTCTTATTTTTCATGGACTATGAACCATTGACCAACAGCGGGAAGTATACACATGATAAATTAGTTTTCTAGAGGTGCGAGCCAAATGAGTGAAGGCGAAGTCTTTAGTAAATATCACTAAGTCTTTGAAGTACAAATTATGCTTTCTTTTATTCACTTAACCATAACTTAACTGCTTTTTATTGATATTATAAGTTGATACTGGTTTTGTATTAGATTCTTCTAAAAAATTCTCGGATCTTTTTTCTTTATATTCAAAACCTTCTAGAAAAATTTCTTTCTTTCTTACTACAATTATTAACCTTGATTGAAGAGTGAGAAAAAAATTTTTTTAATTTTTAATTTATAAAAATACATGAACTTATTTTATCTAGTACTGCTGTTTTCTTAAAAATACAGTTAGGGCTTGTAAATTTTTAGTATATTTTTCTCAAAAAAGGGCATGTATGGTTTTGAGAGTGTCCATATATATAAAAGCCCCACCGTTAACATTTGTACTAATTAATACGATTTTAAATGTATTAGTACTGCTTTTATACCTCTTCAAATCATACTGAAATTTCTAACTTAGCAACAAGCATTAGAGTCAGTTTCCAATATACATTTTAAAATCAAGCTTGAGGTAGAACTGCTGAAAAATTAAGAAAGAGAACTCATCTAAACCTACGGTGCGAGTAAATGTACGGGGTTGTGTGTTTGATCGGCACCTGAAGAGGATATTTTTCTCATTCTTACTTATTTCTTAAGAAATTATCTTAAAACAGAAAATGTGTAAATTTTTATTATGAATCTTTCGTATATTTGCCATCAAAAAGGGCACGGATGGTTTTAATATGGTTTTAATCCATAAAAGTTCCACTATCTACATATGTGCCAATTGATACGATGAGAAATATATTAATTTGGCCTGTATACCTTTAAGACTTATATTAGAATTTTTATGAATAATTTATATTCATTTATGTATTAATATTATACAATGAAAAGACATATAAAAATAAAAAGCTTTACAACTAGTTTAACAACATTATTAAAAAAAACTTTAGTGCATCGAGAATTATTTTTTTAAAAAGAATGGATTAATTCATAGAAATGTCTATGTTTTGCTATTCAAATTTTTTCTCTGAAATACAATATATACATGCCAACATTTTTTTCAGATCCCCGAATCACGTAAAAAAATTCATGTGGGATTTTATTATTTTTTTTTTATGACGCCTTTATCCCCTTAATAGTGTGGTAGTGTCGTCCTTTCTTAGGCTCCTTGAGTTTTAAGAAAAAGAAAAGGTAACAATAAAACAAGTTTTAGAATTACAAAGCGTTCTGTAGTTTTGGAAAATCTTATTCAACGATAAGTTTACCTTTAATTAAGTCAGAACTGAATGAAAAATTCCAAATACAAAAACTTACACTGTCGAGAAAAACTGAGTTGGATTTTTTTATGAAGAAGAAAAAAGATGCAGTTTGTCAATTTAAGTCGAGTATGATTTTATTTTCACCATTTTAATCTTTTTTTTAACTTAATTATAACGTTTTTTACTTAATTTGTAATTATTCCATTTACTCTCTTAGTTTTCTGTAATTCTTATTTCTACATGAAACCATATCGTGGAAAAAGAAGCCAAAAAAGTTAAATGCAGAGCAGTTTCTATAATCGTGTGAAGTCAAAGCACGTGATAACAAAAAGAAAAATTATTTTAAAATTTCAAACGTTTTTGAATATTTTCATCTTATGATAATAAACAGTTATCGTGAGGACTTTGGTGTATCATCAGTAAAAAAAAATAATTTATTTTCACTATTTTTAAATATGTTGTATTTATAATTTTTAACATTGATCGCGCAAATTTTCGCTGTCTCATTTTAAATACTCAAAGATTTATTTGACTGGCTCAGGGTTAGTTAAAATGGAGTCTAGGAGTCTGCTAGACTGGCTTGAAGCTCATGAGGGTGAGAGAGAGTTTAGATGTGGTCACTTGATAAACTTCTCTTCCACTCTTATGAGCTTCAAGCCAGTCTAGCAGACTAGACTTCATCTTAACCCACCCTAAAAATTTTTTGAACATTCTGCTTAACTAAGAGTATTAGTCGTTTAATTTCAATTTCAAATTTTCGTACAATTTGGTAACGCGGCATACGGTTACATACATTTTTTTGATATTTTATCTTGAAAATTTCTACGTCACCCATTTGATTTTAGAGTTTTTTGTGTACAATTTTACTTTCAAATTTTTACACCCGTTCAATGACTTAACTCGATTTAAAATAATGTTTTTGAAGTTATATTTCTATAGGAACGTTATGCGCGAGGGTAAATCAACGATTTCAGATTTTGACCTTAAAAAAAAGTTTGATGGAAGTGGATTTAGCTTGATTCTCCCCCTTTACCTCCTCCCCCGTGACGTACTTCCAGTTTTCTCTACACCAAATGACGCTACATCACATCACCACAGCACACATTTTAAATTTAATGAATTTTATTTTATTTAACCAATTCTGAAAAAAAAAAAAAAAAACCGTTTCCGAAGAGATTTGAAACCCCGGACCTTCTGCACACTAGTCAAGACCCTTATCCACTCTGCTACGAACACGCCCAATATATGAAGTTCGATTGCTGCATCTTATGGTGCAGTTCGTAACTTTTTTTTTATATAAATTCTTATTTAATGTATATTAATTTATTTGGTTTACTTAATAATTATATTAATAAACAACTTTTGAATAAATTATTTTATTTAATTATTAAAATTCCAAATAACTTTGTTTTAAATGTTTTTTCAGAAAACTTGGAAATTAGTATACTTTAGCACAGCACCTTTCCAATGTATTAATAAATATTAATTTCTGTTTAATTAATTTGTATTTCCTTACCGTAAATAAGTAATTGTTTACACAATTTTTCATATTTTTTCAAAATTTTCTAAAAATAAAAGATAATTTTTTTGTTTTCTACAAATACACTAATATATTTTTATTGTGTTTTATTCTTTTACAATTTTTTCATTTGTGATTTAAGTGATTTTTTGACTTCAGGACGTTCTTCACATAGTTAGTAGGGAAAAAGTTCAGTGAAGTGAGAGGAAAGCTAATGTGTTCAGTAAAGCTAGCAATTGTTTTACTCATGTGTATGTACTCACATACCTATTGGATTTTACGCCCACTTCATCTCCTCTTTCTAAACTTATTTAAAATCAACTAGTGGGTCTATTTGAAAATTCGATAGGTTTCTCTAAATGTTATCTTTTGTACCCAGAAAATTGGGAGATTCCTACAAATCATATAAATAATATTTAACATGATTCTTTCATAAGGTTGCATGTTAAATATCAATTTTTTCAAACGTAACGTATATAAAATAATGATACAGTCAAAAACTGTACTACAGGATGATTTTTTAATTACATTTTGGGTATTAAATATAGACTAGAAATAAGTGTAGGATCATATACGAAAGATGTGAGCGTGATGTTACAGATCTTATCAGCGTAGGCAGTACAAGGTTTTTCTAAAATTACCGAAAGATTCGATGAAAGCGCAGTCTTGTACTGGCCAGCCTATATACTATTTTTATTTTATTATGTCGTTATATATTGCTCATAATCGTTAATTCATTAAATATTAATTAAAATATACCCAATCAACGTAGGTATACTTATTCCCACAATAATAGCACCACCTTCAAACACAGTATTATTTCATACAAGATATTTCTATACTTGAAATTATACTGTTTGCCATAAAATTTTATAGACGTATAACTTCATACTTGGGTACCCAAACACCCACTGTCCACTGGTTTCATGTTTTATAAGAATCAGATATTAACATAGAAAAATGGTTAAGAAACGATGATATTGGTTATCCTAAGAGAAAAATTTTGGTTTACCGTCGGAGACATTGTAATCCGGGACATCTGTGTGTCAATCAGATACCAAGTCTACTGCACCACAGCGCCACTCCATTCTCGCTGAATAAATGGAGTACATATCCGCTGTATTCAAGTTCAGTGCTGCTTTTCCAGACTTTTCATGTTAAGTTAAATAGGAGAAAATAAGTTAACGCGGCCACCACTGGCAGATTTGCCAGACAACTCTATAAGACTGAATGTTAAAGTGACAAGTGACGCCAGCCCTTCCCGCCACCAATTTGCACACAGCGAATACTAACTGCTCCTTCACAAATGTATAATTGACAGAGAGAGAAAGAGAGAGAGAGAGAGAGAGGGAGAGAGAGAAAGGGAAAGAAAGAGAGGGAAAGCGCACGCCTGCTGCCGCATATCATTACATACCACTTTCACTGATGGGAGAGCATGCGGTGGTGGGGGGACGAACAGGAACGAAGAGGGCAAGAAACAGTGTAATGATTTCCCCTACTTACGTCTAGCAAGGGCTCTTAAGAAGCTTGGCTTCAAAAAAAAGCTTTTTCCAACTTTTAACGCTATTCACTTTGAAATACAGTTCTAGCCCTTTAGTTAAGAGATCTTTATCGTTTTTCTAATATAGCAACTCAATATTACTAACGATTCCTTGGGTAACATTGTCTCTTTTAATTACACTAAGATTTCCAACATCTTCTTGTTTAGCTCTAGATGTCTGTTTTGAGTTTCAGTGTATATTTGCCTCACTGCATTACATTCAATTTTACTTGCAGCACAACTTTTGCATGCAACAACTGACTTCAAGTACGTTAACACACACGTGTTGAGCTTATATGGATATTAAATAAACTGTATGGATTCCGAGCAAATATGTTTTTAATAAGAAGGTTTTTGTTATGAGAAGTGTCAGAAATAGATGTGAAATTTTTAACTGCAAACGTTTCACATTACATGTTAACACACTACGGTGTTCCATTTAGTGAGTCTCGGGCGAAGCCAAGACGGGGAGCCGCTAGTTAAGAATATCTTAAGAATATCTTCAACCCTGGACAAATTACCGTACAGAATCGACGACGAAACGAATATCGATTTAACGCACAAGTTTGAAGACAGACTATAGTTGTTAAGGAAGTATATCATAAGAAAAGCAGAATTTTAATGTATCAGAAAAATAAATTTTTATTCCTTATTACAATTATTATTTGTATTTAATTTGTTCATTACGCATTGCAACCGATCGGCCACCTTGTTGCAAGAGAGAGGCACAGATAAGAAAAAATTACGTTTGTTGGGAAAGTAAGTGTGCAAAATTGACTATGATTTTTTCAATTGTGTAGAAAGAAAAAAAATTTTTAGGTGGAAATTTTTTTTGATTTATTATAATTACTAACATTAAGAACAATGTTTTTATTGTAACAAAATGTCGATAAGCCGACCAGAAAGTTTGTAAAAACATTTAAAGGTTTCACTTTTAAAAATTTATTAACAAAGTTTAAACATTATTTTACAATTATCCAAATACCAATTTGTTATGCAAGTTAATATTAACATTTTTTCTCGGTTATTATAAACCAACCAAGTTATTTCCTGCGAGTAGCCTGTACTAATCTTATAGGAGACTCAAGCCCCAGCGCTGTCCTTATCGTCCCTCCGTATCCGGCTACGGTCTTGAACTTTGTTATACGGTCCGCTCATTTGATCCTAAACATCGGTTATGTTCAAGCTGACATGATAGTTTTCTTTACCTGAATCGAAAAGTTTTCGGTATAAAAATTGTTTTTTTATTTTTTTTTACTGTTAACTTGTTATTAAAAATGAATAATGGATTTTGAAAAGTATTTATTTTATAACAAAATTGATAGCAAAGAGATAGATGGTTAAAAAATTTTTTCTAAGAGCAGTGGAAGCGGAGATATAAGGGAAAAACAAGAGAACAAGTTCGAATTTTTTCATTAAGTGTGAAATAAATAAACGAAGCCAACTTTTTTTTTGGACAAAACTATTTTGTCCGTCTTTGTAGGAAACTTCTGTAGAGGAATAACTAATTTTACTCCATAAGAAAACGTAAGATTAAATCGTACTTTTTTCGTCTCCGGGCTATGGACTATAAGAAATACAAGTACAGCTTGCATTTGTACATTTTTCGTAACACGATATTTAATAAGCATAAATATCAATGTTAGGCTATAATACTTTTTACACATTCATATTACATTTCCGTGGGATTACTTGTATTTTTTAAGCTTGACACAAGTGCAAGCATATATATGCACTTACACATGTTATGTAGACACAGTCGCAATCCATATTTTTATTCTTTTCAATTTGGTAGGATACATGACAGCAACAAATAAAATTTATTCCTGCACACCATCGTAATATATAGTCAAATCACTGATTTATTTGGTCAATCCACTGTCACTAATCTTTTTTTTAATGATTCAAAACTGTTCCTATAAGATTCTGTGCATTCTGGCAATCTCAGCAGGAGATTCTGAGTTGATGCTCAGAAACTAGACACAAACAGGTCAGATGACTCAGACACTTCAATAAACACTAAGATCCTGCTCTTCAGAATTTAAAAGTTAAGTGTCTTAAATTTGAAAGATAATGGTAGTTTTCCTACGAGTTTGAAAAGTCTCTGTTTGCGAACCGAGAGGTTTGCGGCCCGAGCCGGAGGTGAGGGACGTAACGAGGTTCGTAAAGGAGACTTTTCGAACGAGTTCCGAAAAACTGCTTTTTCGCCCGAGGAAGTACCAGCCTTCCAAAACCACCCGAGGGCGGAAAAAGAATTTAATTGTAGTCTTGGCATATAATAAATGCATGTATCAAGGTTCTGAATAAACTTCAATATTTCAACGTATCCTAAATCTCTACCTTCACCATCTTATTTCTTTGGTCCACTCAGACAACTTATTTATCAATTCCACTGGGACTATTTACTAAATTTTCATATTAACTTTTTTGAAACTCTTAGACTTAACTGATAAACTGACTAGATGTTGGTTTCTGTTGAAAAGAAAGCCCACATAAACATGCCCAGAAACGTCCACTATCATAAAAAAGTTTAAAATATAAAAGACCTTTTTTCAGCGCGTGCTCTATCTCCAACTGTACACCTACGTACTTATACCTCATAGAATCAGACAGCACAATTTGTATTTCTAGAATAGAGACAGCACATACATAAAATCCATTAACATTCCCTTCCACAAAGTTCCACTCTAGTCTGAACCTCCTGATTCCGTATTGAGAAAAGAAAACCACTGATTAACACTTCATGGGCTCTGCAAGAGCATCTACAATAACTGTACTCATTTTATACATCCCACCTTACTGGTTACACCTAAGTCCGAAGGTTAGATATTTTGACTTACTGCAAAACATACATAGCAACGATTCTCATCTGCGTTTGGAGAAATAAAAAGGAACGGACATACTTCGGGTTATTGCTTTAAAAGTTCATCTTCTAAGATTTTTCCTAGCCTAATTTTTACTCTGAGCCCAAGCAAAGTATAATGCAGCTGTTGCAAAAATAAATTAAAATATCAATTTATGTGTGACATTGAAAAGTTATAAAAAAAATTCCATAAATTTTTAATATACAGATTTTGTTGGATCATGATGAGTTTTATAACCTAGTTATAAGTTTTTTTTTTAAACTGTCATTAGCCTTTATCAAAATAAGTACTGTTGTCTGGTTTTTCAAATTATATTGGATGATGTACAGTGTTAAATGTTAGAGGCATTATTTTCTCCTACTAAGTGCAATTTTTTTTTGGAAAGCAAAAAATAATTATTGAGACATACGTAACAGATTCTTGTTTTAAAAGGACTATCAAATTTGTAAGCGATTGTAGTGCTCATAAAATCTATACTCCTTATTTGACTTTTCAAGTCTTTAGTGTTACAAATGTGTGTAAAGACCTACTTACAGTACAAATTGCCATCTAAAAAATAACACCGTTTGTTACGTGCAAACGACCTAATCTTTGTTATAGAATTTAAAGATTTTTATGCCACTAATGCTCTTAAGAAAGGCTCTCTTGCATCTTTTGGCTCAAATATAAAACGTAAAACAAAATACACCCTTAACGCACTTTGACTTAAACTTGACTGTTAAGCAAAACCTATACAACGTAATATGCACTATGCTATTCTAAACCAATTCCTTACAAACTTACAAACTATATGAGCGCAAGTAAATGCCTCTACAGTTATAACTATCTTCAGTTTACTGAAGCTGCTGTCCCCCATCCATAGGATAGTTGCTTGCTTTCCTCAGTACAGGTAATGCAACTTACTTTCTTTACCCAAAAAGCAAAATCGAAACAAAGCGTCGTGACCTTTTTTCGCATCTTCCAGCAAATATTTTCATGATATTTATTAATTTTAAGAGTGAATACATTATTTTTAAAAAACAGGTAGTTGTTATGATCGTCCATTTATCATTTGAAAAGAAAACTGTAGTTCTAATTGCGCAGTTAAATGAATTTACAGTGTACGATGGAGGAAGTCAGCGAAGACCAAATATAAATTATTTACAAAAATAAAAGCAAATTTCTATTAGTTCCAGACAGAAGTCTGGCAAAAAGCATTCTAAAAGTATATTTTCTAGCAAACGAATCGTTAACAATTAGGGACTCAAATGAAGTTTTCACGCTTAATACAAATGATGATTTTGTTCTTTTGCATCCTTAAATCAATACATACATTTACGGGTTGCCTTTAGATGATTACGTATGTGGCTTAAAATATTTATATACCTTAATTTTTTTTTAAATGTAATTAAATTTACATGTATAAATTTTCTGATATGTATTACAGATAGATGCAAATAAGCTAGATATTTACAATAAAGTTAAAAATATGTACAAAAAAATTATTTTCACACAAGTATTTTATACATACTAGAAAAAAAAATAGAATTCAAAATTGTCTACAAGTACATTTTAGAGGTATCTGAGAAGGTGGAATATATGGAAAAAAATCTTAGAGAAACTCTCATTTTTCAATAGCTTTTGCGATTTTTCTGGAACTTAAAAATAGTGGCTTAAACATCTGATACAGAGCTATGTAGGTAAAGCTACGATCTACATATCATTTTGTAGTGAAGCAAAGAACAGTATCACAGCTACTAAAAGAATGGACCTCAAGAAGGTGTAGAAAATGGATCCAGGTACAAATTTAAAAAACGCATGTACTCTGCTTCCGGGCCTAATTTCATTCGGCATGCGGATGAACATGATAAGTTGAAAAGATTTAGTTTTGCAATTTATGGATGCATCGGTGGATTTTCTAAAAAGGTAATGTACTCCATGTGTATTGCAAATAAGCCGACGAAAATATTATTCTTAATTTAAATAATTTATTTTAGGTTTTATGGCTCGAAGTCGGTACTTCTAATAATAATTTAGCAATAATAGTGCACTATTTCTTAAAACATGTATAAAATTCAAACATCCACCAACTGTGATTAAAACAGACAATGGCACTGAAGCTGTAGAAATGAAAGACTTTTAAAAATGTTTATGATACCATCACAAAGACGATTTAGCAAGAGATAAAAGTTTTTTCGCGGTAAAAGTACCCAAAATCAGCATCAGAATTTTACTGGAGACAGTTTCGACAACATAATGGCGATTTTCATACACAGTTGTTTAAATCTATGGAATCAGATGAAACATTTGACATAGGCAACTATATCCATGTTAAATGCCTTCGCTTTTGCTTTGGTCCACTATTACAAGCAGATCTAACGAAAACCAGCAAGAAGTGGAATCAGTATCGAATACGAAAACAGCATTAAAAAAACATCATAGATAGAATATCAAGTGAAATATTTGACTCTTCAGAACTTTTTGGTGCATTAGATAATTCGAAACCCATAAATATAAGTCATGTACAATTACTTGTGGATTATTATTGTTCTCGAAGTATATTTTATTCCAGTTGTTTTAAAGAGCTGGTGAACATGATTGTGAATAAACCCAGTATCCCAATTTTTTCTGGAGAAGCTTATAAATTATATGTGCATATACTTGAATCAATAAACAACTAACAATCTGAAAATTTGATTGCAATGTTATGCTGTTTTTAATAAGTGTATGAAAAATGCAGCTCATCATTTTTTAAATTTCAAGTAACTCTACCCTTATTTTTCAGTACAGTTAATTTTTACTTCGAATAAAGACTTCAACATTATTAATAAGACAGAGCTGCATAAATTTGCTGAGATGTACAATTTTTGTTTTCGATTGGCAAGTTGTATTCTCGATTAACTTTTGTACTTATCAAAAATAATATCGTACAAGGACGAGGATTAAAGGTATTCGATGATTATATGAACTTTATATATTATAGTAGTCGTATAACTATAGGCTTGAACATTGATAATACCAGGATAACGTACCTTTTATAACTTTAGTTCCTTGAGGATAAATGAATCTCTTGATTCTCGTTGCATTGTTTTGATAGCTACAATGTTATAAAGATATTTACCTTTGCGAACTACACCCTGAGCTCCCCTACCGATTTCCTCAAGAAAAGTAAGTTGATTCTCATCAACATTTCAATCGAAAATAAGAATCCGGATATTTTGGGTTTTTTTTCAACGGTGGAGCAGGAATAGCAAAACTACCGTGTCCGAAGGCTTTTAAGCTATCATTATTGTCAGTAGACTTTGAAAATGAATGACTTTTCAAAGAAAGTGTGCGCTCTTATTTTTTTTTTACTTGAATCATCACCATTTTCACTAAAGTATTTTGAGATATTATTGCATAATTGTTCCTTTTCTTTTAATTTATCAGTCGTGTCACCAACTTTTTTCAAGACATCAGTGCATGTATTATCTGAAAATTTTGGAACATCACCATGATTTTCAACTTTTTGCAAGAGATCACTACACGAAGGGAGATCATCTATACTTGTACTCAAACATTCTGACATTTTAGATTTCGATTAACAATCAGTTTTCTTGGCATAAGTCTCACAAGATTCTGCCCGAATCTGTCTGATGTAGTCGTTGTCGTTCCTTGTGGATGCGTATTTTAAACTATCTACTTTATCTTTTACTGCAGTAGGCTCAGGAAAAGATTATGGAGAGCTAGCCAAATAATCATTTCCAACCTTCTTGTTCTGTATTTCATGTGTCAAAAAACATATATTTAAATTGTGTGCAGCGTTCCTTAGACACTCACTAAACTTCTAAAAAGTACATATAGTAAAAACAGGAAACTGCTATACCATCAATTTTACCAATTTTCACTGATGAAACATTATAATACCACTGATTCTTTTCATCAACATACTTGTATATAAAAATTCGTTTGATTTCTTCGATGGAATAATCTCTGTTGTCATCAAGTTGGATGACTATTTTTTACCTATCGGTGCTCCCATGTATAAGTACTTTTGTGAATTACTATATCGATGTTACCAACTTAAGTAGATATTTCTTTTAAGTTTTTTTTTAGGTAAAGTAATTTTTGTTTCTGCCAGTTCTTGTTTCTTATTTGCAATTTTTCGCCAGATGATCCTGAAACCTTTATGAGAAAACTTATGTGAGCATGTATAAATGAAGAACTGTAAGATCGTTTTAAGTAAATATTACTTTAGGCGTGATTTACTGGTGCCATCACCTGTACTTCCAGCCATTTTTTCCAACATTTTTAAGAACCCCGCACTTTGTTCTTTCCAAGGAGTACATCTTTTGAAAACTGATGAGCCCTTTAAAAATTCAGCACTAAACAGAATTTTCAGTAAAGTAATTATATATTAAGAGAGAATAAATACCTTCTTGGACACCATAGTAATAGGTATTTACTTGATTGGAGTCCTTGTACGTCAAAACATCGTTTGCTGGAGAACATACTTTTAAAATACTATTTGACAGACTTCTGTCTGAAACTAATAGAAATTTGCTTTCATTTTCATAAATAATTTATATTTGGTCTTCGCTGATGTCCTCCATCGTACACTGTAAATTCATTCAACTACGTAATTAGAACCACAGTTATCTTTTTAAATGATAAATGGACAATCGTAATAGTTACCTGTTTGCTAACGTTAATGTATACACTCTAAAAATTCATAAATATTATAAAAATATTTGAAGATCTGAAGAGCTGGAAGAACTAAAAACGGGTTATGACGCTATTTATGGCGTACTTTCTCTCTCTCTCTCCCTTCTTTTTTTCTTTATGTGTTTGTGTACAGAGGTAGATAGTGAATTATGTTGTATCGCTTTCTCTCTGTCCTCAGATTCAGAAAATAGAAGTGAAAGTTTTTGCTTGTTATACAATTAAGTATCCTTCTTCTTAGCCTTTCACATAACTATTATTTAGCTAACACGTAAATGGGCTCACGCATAAACACACGTATCCGATAGCTATATTATGAGAATTTGGCATGTTCAATAATTGAGCCCTAATTGTTATCCCTACTCTTCTAAGCATATAGTCATAATTAGATACAACTTTTTTTTTATAATATAGTGCTCTCGTCCAGCTCCTTTTAATAAGGGGACTACTATGGGCACTTAGCACTTGGAAAAGGGACAAGGAAAGGGATGGGAGGCCTCTCATTACTGGGAGAAGAGGAGGGGAAAATTAGGCAATTTTTGCTGCGAGATCGCCTAAACCCTCCTTGAGGAGCATTGCGTGGTAAAAAAGCACATGTGAAAAATCACAGAGGTACTTGCCCAAAAAAGTCGCACTGGCCGGGAATCGAACCACGGTCTCCCGCGTGCCGATCCACGACCTAGCCGACTGAGCCACCGCGCGCTTCATTCGATATAACTATGAGTTGTTGTTAAGGAATTGAAAATGAAAGCTTACGCTTTTCGTGAAAAACTACATCATAATGGAAAGATCTTGTTTAGACTTGTTTGTCTATGCATGTATACTGATACCGTTGATTCATGCCATCATTTTAAGATCTAGTTGTGTAATAAACGCAGAAATGTTAAAGTTACATATTTTAATACTTTAAGAGAATAGAGAGGTAGAACAAAGTTTAGATTAAAAAGAGATAAGAATAGCGTAACAGAACAAGAGAGAAAAATAAGGTAAAAAGTGCCTATAATCTCAGAAGTCGAGCAATCCTGCAATCCTAATTATAAGTGCAATTTCTGCTGAAACAAAAAAAAGCTGTATGCATAGCCTTAAGCTAGAGTATATTACAAACTTTGATGGAATAGAAGTTTAAAATGTTGAATTGTAAAAATTAAATGAAGTTTGAGAAGTAAAGTAAAAATGAAAAGATAAATGTAAATTATAAAAGTTGTAAAACTAGTGGAAAAAATATCTGATTATACACTTTTTTCTAAACGCTATTAGATCAACTTAACGTAATAATTTTAAAAAATAACATAAGACGGCATAGATTTATTTGTGTGATTATAACTAATCTAACATATTATTACAAACTATTTTATTTATTCATAAGAAAATCCATGAAAAAGTATTTGAAAAAGCTGTTGAATACAAATTTGAAGTTGACTATACTTCTACACGTTTTTAACTCTTTTTCAAGTGCTAAAAATCAACTATTATTGAAGAATAAGTCGTAAGAAGAAAACGATATACTTAAAATTATTGTTATTTACAAATTTTATTTGTCTACAGTGTTTCTACTTGTATTGCACCATTTTTTAGAGTAGCTTTAGGTTGTAAAAAAGATTACTATAAATTTTAACTTACAAGAACACTACGGATTACTTCAAATATCAAATGATATAAGAAAAAATTTGTAGTTAAAATTGTGTTTCTCAGCATCTTTTTCCAAGTGTGCCTTTTTCTTAACAAGTACATAGTGTAGCACTTAAAAATTTTCTTGATGTTGAATTTTCTGTATTGAAAATTGTATGTATCTAGTGATGTTAATCAATAATATCTACTTTTTCAATAAAAAATATATGTAAACCATCGTTAATGTTTATACATTGAGACTGTTTATAACGTTACATCGAACTAAATGTTGGAATCCTGAGAAAAGCCTCAATTGTCACCATGGATCAAATATGTCGAAAGTACGATAATAAATGGTTATTTACTATTTTTTAATAAGGATGCTCATAATCACGCTGTAGGCGAGAGAGGGTTTTCGAGGTATTATTTTTCCTTCTACGTTGTGTTTCAATAATTCAGTAATTCTTAATCAAATACCATTACATGAACTATTACATAAATCTAAGTTTCTGATTAGCATTACCATTGTACGTATTTTTAAACAAAGTTTCTAAAATAGGGAGACACTATTTAGCATATCTATTGTGAAACTAAAATAAATATTATTGTCTGACTTATCAACCCCTGTAAACGTTGCGTTATCTTTGCTATACTAGATTTCAGTTTCTACAGTTAACTTCTGAAAAATTTTTTTATTTAAGAAGCTGGTGTACTCATCACGTTACGTTACACTATTAATCCAAAAACTATTCAAATCAATAAATATTTTAGAACATACATTGTTTGATATTCATTCTTCAAAATAAGAAAAAATACTGATTTCAAAATTAAAAATTTCAAATATTCATAAAAATAATAGTTCAACAGTTTGCTAAGTAATAATAGTAATTTATCCACTGTTTTTTTTTTTAAATGGAAGAATTTGACTGAGATCTGCACCTAAAATAATTTATTTATTTCCGTGTTGCATAGATCTCTTAAATTTCTATCAACGATCTCTTAAGCTTTTTTTGGAATCATTAAAGCTCCAGCCTAAGTAATAAAATCATCGTCTCGTAATTTTTTGTTACATGAGTCAAACATTTCTTTACTAATCTATATTTCTCAATCCATAAGATTTAGTGTATTTTTCATTTGTTTTTGTATAAGTGGATTAAATCATTTACATAATTTATCTTCTAATTCTCAAATTTAGTTAATACATAAAAGAGCGCGATTATCTCTATTATCAACTAAATTTTCTGTAGTATTTCTTACAATGAATAATTATTTATTACAAAAATACGTACAAAAACTGTAAAAGCGATGTACAACTTACGTTAACAATTGCTTTTGTTAAACAATTACTCACTTTACTACTACTTAAAAAACTAATTATTAGTGAAAAATTGTTAACTACCCAAATCACTAAATTAAAAGAGGCCTAAGTTTACAAATTGTTACTAGGGGCACTTTGGAAAATATATAAGAGTTTCCTACTATCAATCAGATTATTTTGATACTACTACAGCTGTGTTGCAAGATTTATTGTAAGTAGCTGTTTTATCGAATAAGACGTAAATCCACCCATTTCTTGATTGCGTTTTTGACTCATGACACACGGTTGAAGAAAATAAAAAATAAGGTAAAATGATCACATACTATATTGATTTTGCAAAATAATCATGTTTGTTTGATTTCATCTCATCAGTAAGTTGTGTTTCAAGGTGGACAGCTGAATTACAACAGTACAATTTCTAGCACAAATGGAAAATTTTTAGTCCCCAAGCTGCTTTTAGTAGAGCTATGTATCTAGCATTAATGTAACTATTTATTTTATGAAATATTTCTGTACCTTTAACTTTTAATTTTTAACTTTTAACGTATGCTCTGTCACTACTACGATAAATATCGTCATAAACATATTTTATGCTTTAGATTGTCGTATCGATTTGTTTAAGCGTGATATGTTTTTAACAAGTTATATAGTTGTTGAAACGTGGGCATGAAGTAAACTGTGTTCCAGAAATTTAGTTACGTAGACGTATGCCAACACTCAACTAAAAATATAATTTTCAATATCATCTGAAACCAATAGTAATTTGAAATAAAATAATGTATCTGTAATATTTGGAATATTGTTTGATGTTATATATTTAAAAATTAGGGCAAAACTTACTTTAATTTTTTTTCATTTATGATAACATGTTACTAGTACATACAATTCTGGTATACCACATTTTCTCATTATAGCTATTTTGTCCTGATACTGCTTCAGCATATATTTTTTTACTGCCAATAAATAAAAATAGCAGTGTAAAGGAATTTCCAGTTTTTTTCTTTAATTTAAAATCATTAGAAATATTAGATGCCCTATTGATTATTGTATCTAATAACCCTTAATGAAATTTAGTTTAAAAACTTTTTCGATCGTATCTCAAATAATTAAAATAGATGTATTTAATTACAATACAAGAATTTATAAATAATTATTAAGTCAATCTTCTCCCATATCATAAGGAAGTAAAGTTCTCGTAGTCTGATCTGTAAGACAGTTTGCATCTATAATAATAAAATATAGTAAATTTTTGATTTTTTGTAAAGTAATTTTTAATGTAACCAGTACTTCCGTTAAAATCTTTTAGAGGAAAAAATAATAGACCTCCTATCCGATTAATTAAAAAAGGTAGTTTACTTAAAAATATTTTCTAAGGACAGTCATTTTATAGTTCTTTAGGGTACTTATACACATAAATCAAAATTTTTTGAAAGTCCCAAATTTGAAACTATAACATTAACACATTCTGCTGATAATGGTTGATTGTACGTATGTTTTTGTAACCATTTTTTCGTAAAAGAATCGTTTTATAATCTGGCAGTTTTGTCAATGTATGTAATTCAATAAAAATGTTTATACTTCTTGGTTATTTGATTTTTCTTTATAATCTTTGTCATAGTTTTTTTTAAAATCGATCTACTTGAAGTATCTTATTATGAGGCTGTATGAGGTTTTGAGGGTTTGTGTAGGATGCCTTACACAAACAACTGTATACATATGTACATATTTATCTGTGTATTGAAAATTAAAAAAAAATTATTTATATGTTAGTAAAATAAATCCCCATTATAATACCTTTTAACAAAACCAAACCATTAAGTAAGTTTAATGGGTTGAGTTAGTATTTTGCAAGAAATTTCTAAAGCCTTCATACACTGACAATAACTAGTATTTCTTGTAATGAATCTCTAGCCTAAAGGTTCCGAAGTCAAAAAAAAAAACAGTCAAGTTTTTTTTGTACAACATACATTTTGCATCACACTCATAGTATAATACTATCTAGTACTCCTGCTTTAACAAAATCGAACTAAGTAATATTGACTTTTGACTGGTACTTCATGCAAACCTCACATTGAATACATTAATGCCTTGCTATGTCGAAGGTATACGAAAACGTTAAGGCATTACTATAATCAATTCAATAAAAATTTTATATACAATACCAGTCAAAATAGTCAATATAACTAAGTTTGATTTTGTTGAAGTACGAGAACTCGACAGTATTATACTATAAGTATGATACAAAATGTATGTTGTGCAAAAAATGGCCATTTTTTGTTTCAATTTCAGAACTTTTTAAGGCTGCAGATTTATTTAAAACAATACTATTTATTGTCAGTGTATGAAGACTTCAGAAATTTCTAACAAAATATTGACTGAACACATCAAACTCACCTAACTTTTTTGTTTTGTTAAGAGGTATTTTTGTAGGGTTATCATATTTTTTTAGAAAAATACCATTATTTAAATATTTATTTTAAAAAATTAAATCATATTTAATATCACTAATTTAACAAAGATTTGTTTACATAAAAATGTTTCGAACATATAAATGTGTGGAGAGGGTAATTGGCACAAACAATTTATAGATTTACAGATCAAAATAAATTTTCTTAAAAAATAGTCTTAGGATTTTTATCTATGANCAATATTATCTTTCAGGTAATTAAATAAATTAAATTACTCTTTCCAACAAAATTTATAGACAAAATACTTAGTAATTATACGCATCAAAAATCCTAAATTGGTCATTTATTCAACAAGCTTTTATCATTTTTTTTAAAGTATTGATAAAATCCAAGCTTTTTAAATTACAGTTATTCAATAACTCAGTAGTTCTTACAATGAATAATTATTTATTACAAAAATACGTACAAAAACTGTAAAAGCGATGTACAACTTACGTTAACAATTGCTTTTGTTAAACAATTACTCACTTTACTACTACTTAAAAAACTAATTATTAGTGAAAAATTGTTAACTACCCAAATCACTAAATTAAAAGAGGCCTAAGTTTACAAATTGTTACTAGGGGCACTTTGGAAAATATATAAGAGTTTCCTACTATCAATCAGATTATTTTGATACTACTACAGCTGTGTTGCAAGATTTATTGTAAGTAGCTGTTTTATCGAATAAGACGTAAATCCACCCATTTCTTGATTGCGTTTTTGACTCATGACACACGGTTGAAGAAAATAAAAAATAAGGTTATGTTTTTATCGTCCATCATCTAATTTTTTTTTTGGAGCTCCAAATTATGTCACCAAACATGGGCTGGATCAATTATTATAAACGGTATAATTAAGTGGCAATGCTTTTTTTTTTAATACAATAATAAATTTTTTAGTAAATTTTGTTAAGGAACTAGTTACTGAAAGGATCTTATTACTAAGGTAGAAAATTTCAATTTCTTCTTGATTATCCATTATTTACTATCCGTAATTTATATTTATTGTAAAACTTAAACTCTTTTTCCATTTAATTCGTCTACGAAAACTGTAAAAACAGTACGAGTAATAATTTATTCCTATTACTTATAAATTATACAATTTATTGCTTATAAGTTATTCATTTATTACCAATCCCTATTCAGATACTAAAATTAAGGTGTTAATATTTTGAGCACACAAAAATCAGGGTTAGGATGATAGGATATTGGCGTGTTCTAGATGCTTAAGTTTTCATGCATATTTTAAATTTGCCACTAAGTAAGTTTCCTACCTTAGCAACGCCGCGTCTTGTCTGTCTTTGTTTAATCTACACATCTGCATACCACGGTAAAAAGGCATTATACCATGCAGTTGTCTACTTATATACATCCTAGTTATTAGATCATATAAAAAAACCACAATTACCCGGGCGGAAGTGACGAAGCGGAGTCTCAAAATCGAGCCCTCCAGGTGGAAAGCAAGTGCTCTACTATCTCAGCCACTGAGAACTCCGAACGTTGCATGCTATCTACTCTGAAATTAGGAAATACCTGTAGCCCATATCACATTGTTGGCAGCTCTGCTTAATTTTAAGAACAATGGAGACTGTAAATTTGAAGTAAACAGTAGTGCGGTCGCCAAAGCTTCGTCTGGATTCTCAAACTTACCTCAACGCGCTTCCACGCTACTTGATACATAAATGTGTATACATACATATATGACACGCACACGTATCTATACATATCAGGGTCCATAGAAATCAGTAGGGTCTCCATAATGTTCTCTAAAAATCATGTTGGGGGCTGTAGGAAAGGTGCAGGGTTTGGACAAAAATCGGGATCTATTAATTTAAAGAATACCTTTACTTAACTCTTTTTATTTTAAAAATTTGTACGTAAATTAAATCTAAAAAATTTTGTTCAATTAAACGATGATAAAATTTTGTGTCTTATAGAATTTGGAAATGAATTAGATCAAAAATAAAATAAAACATACACTTATGTTGATAAAATGTATACACAGACATGTATACATACTTATACGACACGGTCACGTAGGTATACATATCATGGTCCGTGAAAATCGGTAGGGTTTCGGTCAGGTTATCCAAAAAGAGGTGGGGGAGCGGTAGGGGACCACGAAAATGTTTGTGGGGGAAAGCAGGGTTTTGGACAAAAATTGTAATGTGTCATAATAAGGGAGAAAAATGACAGAATTTTATCTTATTTTACGGGGAGCCAGTGGGGACGGTGGGGATTGAGTGAGGGTCTGTGCAGGTTGTGGGGGATCTGTGGGGTGGGTTGTGTGGAGTCTACCATACAGCTAGCCATATGATGTATGAAGATATATAAAAATATATATATATTATCACCTTCTTTGGTTGTTTCAAAAAACTTATCAGACCCAAGTCATAGGCATTTTTAAAAAAACTGCCTACCACAGGGCACATATCCCTCTTTTTTGGCATACACTCCTGTAGGGTGGCTTTTATTTTATTTTTATCATTTTTTAACTAACGTAGAAACAAGCAGAATTTCACGTGTTATTGTATGATAGGCTGGTGGGGCGGTATATTTACAGGCTAGCCACTAACGCTGCAAGAAATAAAAGAAAAGTCTATATGAGCTTTGTTGTGGACTTCACATCTTGTTTACTATATTTTTTATATTTTGTCACTAATATTTTTGCTAAAAATTATCACTAAGTGTACAATTTGTCATAACATTCAAATAACTCTGATAAAATACTTTATTCAATATTTTTCTCGATTGTTTTAAAATTTGAAATCCTTATTTTTATAAGCAATTAGAGTACACTGGCAGACTATTAAAATTTTTACTGTGTGGCGCAATCAAGCTATTTGATTTTGTAGGATCTGACATACAAGATTTAAAAAAAAATCGAAAGTATCGAGGACAAAGCCACTAATTTTTCCCTCTCTTTGTATAGTGATCAGCTTTACACCCATTCATCGAGACTATTGTAGGGTGATTTGCCAGTATTAGACCAACTTGTAAGACAGCCACTTAAAAGACTTATGGTTAAAGTGTTTTAGTGTTTAGTGTTTAAAAAATATTTAACGTAAAAAAAAAACTAAGAATTCTGTAAAACATAAATTAAGGACCGTAACAGAGAGCTAAAGACAGATCAATCACTAAAAATACCAACACAGAATTAAAAATCAAAAAACTAGATTTCTGACCCTGGCATAAAATATCTGTATGGCAAAAAGAGTCACAAAAGTATTTACGAGCAGAAAGTAAAAGATTGAACTGTAAAAAATACAGCCGCATGTTTGGAGACTACGTATAAAAATCAAACCTAAGTATTAAAATTATTTTTATTAGGTCAAACATTCATGTCCGGAACAATTTTAAAAACTTTTTCCTGAATAAACAAAGAAGATAGTGGAGGAAAGCTTTTCTTAAGAAACAGAATTTGACTATACTAGAATGAATAGTGATATTTTTGTTTGATAACGTACATGTGTAGTTAAGCTAATTAATAAGACTATTCGTCCTTGAAAGACAATATTGTAATTTTTTGTCTTATTTTTAAGTATAATTTTTCTCTATAAGAAGACAAATTTTTCTAAAAAAAATGGTGGAGTGTCTCTTATAAAAAATTTTCAACAAACTTTTTAGGAAATGGGGTAAACTTAAAAAAGACTATTTTATTGCACAATAATTCTGAACTCATGCTGTGTTGACTTCTTTTCATCGAAAATGTAAGATAAATAGTTATAGATCAGAAATATCGTGTAAAAGACATTTTTTGGCATTTCAATGACTTACTTATGAACCGAACCATGTACTCGTACTTTAATTTACTTATTAAGAAATAGATTAATATTTTTGCAGAATATGTTTTTATAACTTATCGTTTTGAAAATAGAACTTCCTAACTTATGTTTTCTTAGTTGTTTTCATCCTTTAAAAATAGTACGATATATATTCTTGGGCTTCTTCGGTGACTTGTGAAAATTAAAAAAAGAGTATTTAAGTCTTTCAATCAACAAAAAATATATTTTTAGCGCTGCCAATATTTATAAATATTTTTATAAATCGATTAGTACGGATTGCATCATTCTTTTGCTATGCATTTATTTTCAACCATTAGTAGTTTACGAAACAGCCTTTTATTCATAGTCAATCGAGTGCTGACAACGCCATAAGGACTATTTTTTAAATGGACCACATATAAGAATATTCTAGAGGTCAAAGCTAAGTGAGTTGAGGCCAAGACTACAACTTAGAATGTACTTGTTAGTGTGCCTGTGCTACCAAGCCCCTTAGGCTACCAAATATCTAGCCAAAGCTACTATAGTAGTGAAGACTATATTACTGTAGATTATTGAAAAAAAACTTACAGTCGTTTTATTTGCATCGCCTGAGATTTGGAAACCGTCACTATTCATTTTTAAATCGTCACAAGCAGTATTTTGACTTTTAGTGTCTCCTTCATCGATACTCCAGTTCATTTTCCATTTCATTTCAACATCTAGATCTTTTAATAAATTATGTTCTATTTTGTTGCAAGTGGACGAAGTAAAGTTAATACTATCCTCATGTATCTCCTTTTTTACACTGGTATAAGAAAAATTCTGATCTGTATGAAATAATCGTTTTATTAAATTCAGAGAAATAATTTAAATATCATAAAAGTTTGCTTTACCTTTATCTTCATCAGAAAAAAGAGATTCAGTTCCATAAGGTAACCTATAAAAAAAGCAGTAGTAAACATTACACACAAACAAAGAAATTCATTCGTATATAATACTCGTCAAGATATTTACTAAAGTGAGCTTTTCTTATCAATAACTCTTTGTTTCAATGATTTTTTGTAGCTATGAAACAGTTTGATTTTTTATGAGATTTATAATGATTATATTTAAACAGTAAGTTAAACCAAAAATTGATTTATCTCAAACCAGACAAATAATTATTTGGTTTAAGATGACATTAGAATTTATGTGAAAAAAAAAGTATTTGAAAGAATAAGTAGCTATAACCTAAGAAACTGAAACTTTAGAAGCCTATACAACAACGCAGTAAAATAAACGTTAAACACAAGTAAGTTGCTGTATACCACCTAAGGTAATAATCATGATATAATAAGCGAAAAAGTCAAAATACTTCCCTTAAATTGACCTAATGATAAATATCCTGTGTAAATAAAGAACATCCTTGCCTCCCTCACCACCCCTCATGCTCCCCATGCATTTAAAGTGTCCCCCTCCAGCTCTTCTTCGGTCACTTCAGCGATACCCTTCATAGTACTTTTTAAAATCAAATTATTAATCATAATTTATACTACATGCTAAAAATATCAAACAATACACCGTAAAATTAAGATTAAGGTAATTATTTAATTGACATTATACATTTGTGTTGATTCTAGAAATTTACATTCGTGTTGATAACTTTTTTTACTATTTTTATAAAAAAGTATACATTCCATACAAAAGTATAATTTGTGAGGAATACTCTTGTATGAATCTTTATGTACGAATCAAACGAAATTTCTGCTGAAATATAGTTGTCAATATCTGTAGTAGAAAATAATTCAACAATATCTGAGGGTCATATTCAGTATATATTAGGAGTAGTAATTTTTGGTCAATTTTTCAAAATTTTCTTTATTTCTTTCTGTTTTGGGTTATATCTTATAATGAATAAACCAGGTTTTCTGAATTTTCGCACTATTACCACTGCATGTTGGTAACCTTTTTGCATAAATCTAGCACCACCGATGAATTTTAAAGGTAAAATGAAAATTTTTCCTACTTTATTATTTTCAAAATTTTTGAATTGTTGTATGTACTACACATTATTTGAGTTGTTAGACCCTGGCAGCTTTTAGTTCTTAACATTTTTTGATTGTTATGAAAAAGTTTATTTTTTTGCTTTCTATCATAACAAATACAGGCAAATAAACAATTGTTATGTTAGTCTTTCAGCATAAAGTATAGGACTGAAAATTTTGTTGCTCGGTCGATAAGAAGTTCTATATAAATAATATTGAAACAACGTGAGATTTTGTGCAACGATACAATTTTTTTGCCTATAGCCAGTGCTTCTCCTGATAAAAAAAGTAAAAGAAAAACCATTGGATCGACACCTTGTGACAATTTATTTACATATGTGTGACTTAGTATAATATTTAGTAAGCTATTCAGATACACTTATGTCATAATCTCCAATATTTTCTGATTTTAAAACGATTATAGCACCACATTCTCCTGTTACAGGTTTCTGGTACTGATGATTTTCATTGCTATGATTTTTAAACAAGTAATTATATAGTTTCCAAGAAATTCTATACTTGTAATTTCATTTTAATTTTTGTGCATGTAGATTTTGTTTCATTGTTTGTGTTAGTACTCTAATATGGCTTTTGATAACAGTGGGTTTGATTTTGAAAGTTTTTCCACACAAGAGAAGTTATCATCATATTTATATATATTTGACTGTGAAAAGAATTATCAGCATTGTTTACAATAGATTACAATAGATTCAAGTGTCATCTAACAAACTTGACTTTTACTTTTTAAATTATTATTAGCTTTTTTTTAACAACAAAATTTGCACGAAATGATGCTAAAGAAACAAGATTATTGTAATAATGAATAAGATACATAAAATCATCACCATTTAGCAATAACTACTATAATTTATTATCATACAGACTTCAAGCACGTAGAAATATTCTTCCACAATAACAACGATTAAATTTTTGTCTTTTAATTTCGCAATATTTTGCTAAACAAAATTTTCATTCTAGATTCATTTCACAAGAACAGCTTTTTATGTAACTTTTATATTTGAAGTAAAACTTCTTATGTTGAGCCGTGAACAGCCGCGTAAAAGAAAATGCGTTAAAAAAGGTTGCCACCCACTCTGCAGCCCAACCCCTTTCCTCAATCTCCTCTCTTACACACTCCTTCCTACTTTATCTCCCTCTCGCAGCACACACCACTCTACACTCGATAACTCTACTGGCTACCGCTCCATCTCTCTCTCTCTCTTTCTCGCGTGTACGCCACGCACTCCCTTCCCTTCTCGCGGCTACTATACCTATATATATATATATATNTTAAAAAAATTTTTGTCACAACATTACCTCAAAATTCAAAAAACAGTCACATCTCTAGAAGGAAGCTATTTATATTTAAAATAACCATTCTTACACTTTCTCTAAAGGAGAACTAAATATCGACACGCAAAAGTAGAAAAGGGTTGGACTATGCACAAAGATAACCTCAATTTTCTCGTTTTTCGAACCTGGTCAGGAAGATCCTTTTTTATTACAGAATGACTTCGAAAACAAATTTTTCTCAGTTATCTCACAATATCTCGGTAATGAAGCATTTTATCAAAAAAAGTTAACTACGAAAGTTGTTTGAGGTAGTTGTTTCCTAAATCAAAAGTATCCAAAAAGGTACGAAATTGTCAGCAAAACTCAAATAAGCATCGAGAAATAAATGTAAAAAAATTAAGACCGATTTACCACGTCGTTATTGAAATATCCTCGTCAAAAAATCACTCTTTTAACATTGTTGCAATAGTGCAAATACTACAAAGCCCCATTATTTTGAAAAGTGTTACTTGCCTCATATCTATAAATAATTAAAAAAACTACTGAAAACTACCTCAGACAGTAAAGAAACACATTCATTTTTTTGAGAATTTTTAACTACATAGTTTAAAAGTAATAGTAATCGAAAAAGTGCTCTTCGTTTGATTTTGGAAGATAACTAAGTTAGT
Organism: Copidosoma floridanum; assembly: GCF_000648655.2. The sequence continues at coordinate 472,581 of NW_019379958.1, forward strand.
ATCGTGTATGTGTCAACGTCACATTGTCACATAAATACAAGTGGATATATGTATATGTTTATGTATGTGTAAGTATACGCAAAGGCATTCACATTTCACTATTATATTTTGAATACGGAATGATACATGTATACGTGAATGTACATCTATCCATAAGATTGACCTATACATTGGGAAACAACTACTTTAACTGACAACTTGACGTAGTGGTAATTTTTTTTAAGAAATGAAAATTGTTTACTCTTGCCGAAAACATGCAGTAAAGTTGTAAAAAGCGAGAAACAAAGAGATATAAAAAAATAAGGGAGGAAATCGTCTTTCATTGCTAATATTTAAACATCAGATAGATATTAGTATTGTTTACAAAATGCACCAAGTCCACTTTTTCATAAGCAATATGGCAACCAACAGCAAAATTGTTAATTTAAAAGTTTCGAACGCTGTCAATCCTATTGCAGAAAGCGAATCTTGATAAAACTGATTGGAATCGTAAGATTATAAGATTGTCTATTATTAAGCTAATTTTAAAAACTTTTCAACAATTATTTTTTTTTGTTATCAACAAACAACCACTTTTTGTGGTTCGCGATTTCTTTAGTTTGTAAGATACAGCTTTTGAATGAAGTGCATACGATTACGCCTATTTTTTAATTAATTCTAAAACAAAAAATCCAATGCATGCCCAATAAAAGCCGGGATACGATACTTTTACGTTTTCAGTTGTTGAGCCTGATCTACTACACGTATACAATCGAAACTTGAATGAATTACTGGAAAAATTATTTAAAAAAAAGGTGTAATTGTACGCATTTTATTCCAAAGCTCTATCTTGTAAATTGACGAAATTACGAACCACAAAAAATAGTATTTTGTTAATCACCTATCGATTCTAATTGGTTTTATCAAGATTTGTTTTTTGCGACAGGATGGACAGCCGAAATTTTTAAATTAACAATTTTGCAATAGGCCGCCACATTGCTTTTGAAAAAGCGGACCTGGTGCATTTTGTTAACAATACTAATACCTATCTTATTTTTAAATATCAGCAATAAAAAAGATTTCCTCCCTTATTTTTTCATAATCTTTGTTTTTCGCTTTTTACAACTTTACCGCATATTTTCGATAAGAATCAATAATCTTCAGCTCTTCAAAAAAATTAACCACTACATCAAATTATTAGTTAAACAATTATCGTGATTAGCTTTTTGTTATAAAATGTTTCATTTCCGAGATATTGTAAGATAACTAAGAAAAAATTAGTTTTTAAAGTTATTTTGCAATAAAAAAGGATCCTTTCAACCAGGTTCATTTAAATTTTTTTAATATATCGTTATGTGGACAACAATCTATAGTTTTTGCGAGATTTTGTTAAATTCCAATAACAATAAAAAATCATGTTTTTTGAATCTCTGGCTCCTCGACTATGAAGGAATAATTCAAAATATTTAGGAAGGTTAACGTAGCCATGGAGGAGTTAATGACTGAGTCATGTCTCACACTTATTTATTATGATTTATAACTTACTTTCAACTACTTTCATCCAGGGTGGCAAAGGGGAGCCAGAGGGGGTCACTTAAAATGTAAGAAGGTCAACTTTTTGTGTAAAATTTAATTACCTATTATATACTATTTTTTACTAGTAAAAGGCTTAATGAAGTAAATCCAGCTGTAAACATTAAAAATAAGCAAAAATTAATAATAAAAAAAATTAACTGAGAATACATACATACATATATCATACATATATTATAGGTATGTATGTTTCTATGCTACGGCTAAACCGATGCCCTTGCTCAAGTTGAGGTATAGGTATGGAGAAAAAAAAGGAAAAAAAAACATCAAATATAGCTATGTAAGAGTCCAAGTACACGTATGTATATTGTATACAAATACAAGCGTTGCATCTCCCGGTCCACGCCGGAATTCCGGTAAGTCAGAGTCTTCCTTTACTGTTGTATTCTGTTTGTATACAGAATAGTATAATCGAGCTTGATCTCTTTGAAATCTTTGAAAAAACAAAGTGAAAAACGTTCTGTTTTCCTATTTATCATTTTATATGAGTGTATGTACGTAAAAAAATTTGCACAAAGTATAAAATATGTATAATACGACAACGTAACCTTTGAAAACAAGAAAACGCTGAAGAAAGAACGCTGTACCTTGGAAGGGCAGCAAGAGTGGCTGAAAATAATAATTTTTCCGAATTTCCTAAGCGGAAGCTACATGATCAAGGTGCACAAATATGGAGAGGTTGGACTATTACTAAACATAACCTCAATATTTTCTTTTTTCGACTGTATCTTGAAAAGAATGATTTAAAAAATTTCTATTTTTTTACCGTATTTAAAAAATTAATATGGACATTTACAAAATCTTAAAAAAATTTTTGTCACAACATTACCTCCAAAAATTATAAAAACAGTCACATCTCTAGAAGGAAGCTATTTATATTTAAAATAACCATTCTTACACTTTCTCTAAAGGAGAACTAAATATCGACACGCAAAAGTAGAAAAGGGTTGGACTATGCACAAAGATAACCTCAATTTTCTCGTTTTTCGAACCTGGTCAGGAAGATCCTTTTTTATTACAGAATGACTTCGAAAACAAATTTTTCTCAGTTATCTCACAATATCTCGGTAATGAAGCATTTTATCAAAAAAAGTTAACTACGAAAGTTGTTTGAGGTAGTTGTTTCCTAAATCAAAAGTATCCAAAAAGGTACGAAATTGTCAGCAAAACTCAAATAAGCATCGAGAAATAAATGTAAAAAAATTAAGACCGATTTACCACGTCGTTATTGAAATATCCTCGTCAAAAAATCACTCTTTTAACATTGTTGCAATAGTGCAAATACTACAAAGCCCCATTATTTTGAAAAGTGTTACTTGCCTCATATCTATAAATAATTAAAAAAACTACTGAAAACTACCTCAGACAGTAAAGAAACACATTCATTTTTTTGAGAATTTTTAACTACATAGTTTAAAAGTAATAGTAATCGAAAAAGTGCTCTTCGTTTGATTTTGGAAGATAACTAAGTTAGTATCGTGTATGTGTCAACGTCACATTGTCACATAAATACAAGTGGATATATGTATATGTTTATGTATGTGTAAGTATACGCAAAGGCATTCACATTTCACTATTATATTTTGAATACGGAATGATACATGTATACGTGAATGTACATCTATCCATAAGATTGACCTATACATTGGGAAACAACTACTTTAACTGACAACTTGACGTAGTGGTAATTTTTTTTAAGAAATGAAAATTGTTTACTCTTGCCGAAAACATGCAGTAAAGTTGTAAAAAGCGAGAAACAAAGAGATATAAAAAAATAAGGGAGGAAATCGTCTTTCATTGCTAATATTTAAACATCAGATAGATATTAGTATTGTTTACAAAATGCACCAAGTCCACTTTTTCATAAGCAATATGGCAACCAACAGCAAAATTGTTAATTTAAAAGTTTCGAACGCTGTCAATCCTATTGCAGAAAGCGAATCTTGATAAAACTGATTGGAATCGTAAGATTATAAGATTGTCTATTATTAAGCTAATTTTAAAAACTTTTCAACAATTATTTTTTTTTGTTATCAACAAACAACCACTTTTTGTGGTTCGCGATTTCTTTAGTTTGTAAGATACAGCTTTTGAATGAAGTGCATACGATTACGCCTATTTTTTAATTAATTCTAAAACAAAAAATCCAATGCATGCCCAATAAAAGCCGGGATACGATACTTTTACGTTTTCAGTTGTTGAGCCTGATCTACTACACGTATACAATCGAAACTTGAATGAATTACTGGAAAAATTATTTAAAAAAAAGGTGTAATTGTACGCATTTTATTCCAAAGCTCTATCTTGTAAATTGACGAAATTACGAACCACAAAAAATAGTATTTTGTTAATCACCTATCGATTCTAATTGGTTTTATCAAGATTTGTTTTTTGCGACAGGATGGACAGCCGAAATTTTTAAATTAACAATTTTGCAATAGGCCGCCACATTGCTTTTGAAAAAGCGGACCTGGTGCATTTTGTTAACAATACTAATACCTATCTTATTTTTAAATATCAGCAATAAAAAAGATTTCCTCCCTTATTTTTTCATAATCTTTGTTTTTCGCTTTTTACAACTTTACCGCATATTTTCGATAAGAATCAATAATCTTCAGCTCTTCAAAAAAATTAACCACTACATCAAATTATTAGTTAAACAATTATCGTGATTAGCTTTTTGTTATAAAATGTTTCATTTCCGAGATATTGTAAGATAACTAAGAAAAAATTAGTTTTTAAAGTTATTTTGCAATAAAAAAGGATCCTTTCAACCAGGTTCATTTAAATTTTTTTAATATATCGTTATGTGGACAACAATCTATAGTTTTTGCGAGATTTTGTTAAATTCCAATAACAATAAAAAATCATGTTTTTTGAATCTCTGGCTCCTCGACTATGAAGGAATAATTCAAAATATTTAGGAAGGTTAACGTAGCCATGGAGGAGTTAATGACTGAGTCATGTCTCACACTTATTTATTATGATTTATAACTTACTTTCAACTACTTTCATCCAGGGTGGCAAAGGGGAGCCAGAGGGGGTCACTTAAAATGTAAGAAGGTCAACTTTTTGTGTAAAATTTAATTACCTATTATATACTATTTTTTACTAGTAAAAGGCTTAATGAAGTAAATCCAGCTGTAAACATTAAAAATAAGCAAAAATTAATAATAAAAAAAATTAACTGAAAAACACGACAATGTCTATCACTACTCATAGCTTAATTGTAATTGAATGAAATCAATAATTTTACAAAATCATAACAGTACGTGCATGATCTGAAAACTATACACCCCACTGATAACCTTAAGATTAAAAAAAAAAGTTTACTTATGTATGAGAAAAAATACAGCAATATCAGATTAAATTCATTATCTCCTAAGAATCTTTGTGAAATTTTTATTCAAGCAATTTTTATGAAAGTTATTATTGAAAATTAAGCATTAATGAGTAAAAAACCAAAACTTTAAGAGATTTTAAAATGTATAACAATAGTAAATGTGATATGCTAAAAATAACTTAAAATCACTACGGTTTTGTCTTACGAATATATAAAGCTAAGTTTTATCAAACCATTGCAATCGTTAACACAAAAACTACTCAACCGATTTTGCTCAAATTTTGATATTCTAGGGCTACTTGTAATAGAAGTAAGTGGGTCTGGTTACAATAGTTCAGAGCACATTGACGCATACCATAGTCATTCACCGGCAGTGCATCAAGAATAGAACACTCAGTCATGCAGCTGGGTATCCTGGGTACGGACGACACTGACTTTAGAGCAATACCAGGACATGTAAAGCCAGAGCACAATTTGTTCTAACAGTTTGTGATTTTGTGGCTGTTCTTCCAATCGACCTGGTGCTACCAGAGCACCTTAAGCTACAACGGCAAGCTAGGGAAAACAACCCAAAGAGTTCAAGCAGCCACATTGGCTAAAAATTTCATCTGATTCCTTCTCAGTGGTTCGTGCCAACAGCATACCTATAGAAAACGTATTCTCCAGGCCCTTTTCCCCGACGAACGCACAGTGTGACTGAATGCAGAAAAGTGTGTCAAAATTCCAGATTCAACTGAATTTTGCTTCGAAAAATTATTTTTTGGTACAGTTCTACTCGTCTTTGACTCTAGTTTCAGAATCCGTTTCCCTCGCATGTCTACATTAAAGCATATATGGGTAATTCTTTTACAAATCGAACGGATTTTGACCTTTACCTCTCTGATTCAGCTAAAAACTTTTTTCCAGTTTCTATATTGAAAAATAAACGATATGTGTCCTATTTTCGATTTTATAAGTTATAACAAATTTCATAATAGTAGTTGGAGACTCAATTTAAACAACGTGTAACTCCAAATTCTTAAGAGCTAAGAAATTTTCACCATTGGCACTTTTGTAGCTAAAGAGTTGAACTTTAAGAAAAAAAAATTAAAAAAAAAAGTTATCAACAAATTGATACTGTTATTAACAATTTAATTGTCTCCAAACGAATCGAGTTTTTATTATTACCATCGTATTCTGCGTCAAATTTTATGTAAAAATTGTGTTTTAAAANTGTTTTAATCGATTTTTAACAATTTCCCCCAAAATGAATCAAGTTTTTATTATTACCATCGTATTTTGCATCGAATTTTACGTAAAAATCATGTTTTTTAGATATGGAGACTTTTCAATTGTTATTGTGAAAATATTAATTTATGTAACGCGTAATGGTAAAAAAACTTTTTTTTGAGTCTAAAATGACATCCAGATTTCGTACCTAAAAAAGTTAAACGTAAAAGTTGTAAAGAATTGAAAGATCTACAATTTTTGTGTTTACCATTTGTCGGTATAACCTTAAAATTTTGTATCATCATGCAAAAAAGCGAGAAATCACTATTTTATCAATCATTAAGAGTAAGTTTTTACTTGTTAATCGGAGATGAGCCATAATAACTGAAGAAATTATATTTTATTGAATTTATGAAAATGTGTAATAAAAAACCAAGTAACCATTATGATTGCTAAATATTTATTTATAGATGTAACAAAATTTTCATGTACAAGTAAAACTTTATTTACAGTTTCATAACAAAATTATGTCACTTGAAAACTTTCACAATATTTGTTTTTTCGTAAAAAGAAAACAACCTCGCTTCTTATTCTTGACGAGATAGTGGAACCATGCTGTAATATTTTAGCGTTCCTTTAATCGTTGTTTCTCTCAAAAATCTCTCTGATAATTATTTTTTTTCTTCTTCGTAATCATCATTTGTAGAATAACGACAAGTAATATTTGGCAGTGATTCTGTGGCCCGATCAAAAAGTTCTCACGGCGTTCGAATGAGATTGTTCATTCTCTGAAGACTTGCTCTGGCAGCTAGTCGTTTTACAGTCCCGCCTATTTCGTCGCATGGCCCGTTTCCATGTGTAACGTCGGTAAACTAAAATTTATGCAAATGCACGTAGGCCTATGCTGACCAGAAATGAAAAGCAACTAAGATAATAAAATATTTTTCAATACAGAGAAATGAAATAACCTTAAAAACTAACAGAGTCAAAAAGTCTAACTGGGGTGCCATACTAAATGTTAGCACAACTTTATGAGATGTTAAAAGTTAGAATAACATGGAGCTAATGCATATAGATAAATAATAAAACATACTACAGTAAACCTAGCGGAGCGACGTTGTTAACTGTTTGCTCGTTTTTAATACATGGACTACCCTCTTACATGATAGAATTTTTTCGCAATAGCCTAATTTTTGTAACCCCGACTAATGTTGCTACTCTAGAATATAAAGGAAAGCGGGAAAGTTGAGCCAATATTTGTCAATAGCTCCTTCCCCTCTTCCTGACTCAGACATGCCAAGAGAGAATTTGTACGGCCACTCCAATATAAGTAACAGAATTTTTAAATCCCCAGGGCACCACATGCTGACATCCTCTCCAAAGAGTAAGCAAAAGGAAAAATGAGAACTGATCCTACTACTAACATTTCGAAATATATTCGTAGCTAACAATAAATTAAAATGACTGAAAAGCTTAGTTAAGTTAACAAACAATGGGTCATGACGAACATCTGATTAGTGTATGGACCACAAATACAGCTACTTCAGAGATAAGTGGTTGGACCACTGTTAACAATTACTCTTTCTCGACTATTAACTTGTTTGGTTAAGGTATTTGGCAACCTTAGCAACTATTATAGTTATTAATGTATAAGAACTACTATCACTAAACCTGTTATTAATATAACAACAAATTAAACGATTATTCAATCAACACTTACGTGAAATATTAGGCGATTTTCACCGCTCTTATTACAACAAAGTTAATTATGTAAACGAACTATGCTTAGTCTAAGTAAATTTTTGTAATATGTTATTCTAATGTTAATGTTAAGTAATATGGAAGTTCTGTAAAATTTTGATGTAAAAGAGAAAGGAAGGGCACAAGTTAGTGAATCACCTTCCCCTTTCTTGACACATGTAGGAAAACTAGCCGGATGTGGGAAGTGCCAATTTTGAGTAGTTGAACTAGAGCAACTCCAGCCAATTAGATCTTCGGATATTGTATTTTCCCCTCAAATTTTTGCAGGCAAGTTTTCCTGCGTCTTTTACCAGCCAGCGTGTGGTCGAGGTCCACTACTCCTTATAAAAAGAGCCTGGATGCACAGGAAGGACACAGTACAGTTCAAATTTTACCTTCGAACGGTCGACTGGGTAGTTAGAGCCCTCCTCTACTACCATACGGTCCTCCACGAGTGCGGTTTAACCTCCTACATCAAACATCTCGCACTGGTTCCTCGTGTGTAAAATTCTGTTAAAAGTAAAAGTAAAGTGTTTATAAATAAAAAGTAAGTTACACAAAAGTAACCAAGTTTTTAACTTTGTCTTTCTTTTCTCTTCTTTTCGTCGCGAACGTGCTCCTAGAGGTAACATCATTTACTAAATGTGGTATTTGCTAAGCTCTAGGCAAAGGAAACAAATAGTCAAGTTGTGTTTTACGTAAACTCTAGGACAATCATATTTACTTGGGATGGTATTGGTGGCTCCTCGATCGGTCGCAAATTTAAACCATTTTGCCCTTTGCGCAACCTCTAGAGCGTAACTACATTCACTCGTTACGGTATTAGTAACCTCTAGATCGCGGACGGGATACTATTTTGACACATCGTGGCAGGTACCCTTGACAAATCAGAAGCGCGCCGCGAACGAGTGCCTCGCACTACTGCTCAACAACCACTTCAATTTAATCAGAACAGTCGGGCTCCCCCCCTTCTGAACGCCTGGTCAAGGAATTAAGCTACCTTTTAACCCCGCGTCCCACCTACGCACCCAGTGCAAAACCGGAGTTATTAAGCGTAAGCTTGGACTCGAATATCATGTCGCGCCGACGTAACACCTGTGAAGTAGGTAAAAAATGACACTCTGCTACTATTTGAAAGTCTTCACAATTATGAGTGAGATTAATCAAGTCCTTTTTATTTTCATACCGTCTACTCGCACCGTCAAACGTGTATATTATTTTATTAACACATTTTTTTTTCTTTAATAATTATTCGTTTTTCATTATTCAGGAGATTAGATTGGAAAAAAATCACTTATGATTTAATTTTAATAAAAATTTATACCAAATAAATGATAATATGATGATTTCTCGCTTTTTTGCGCGATGATACAAGATTTTGAGGTTATACCAACAAATGGTAAACATAAAAGTTGTAGATCTTTCAATTATTTACAACTTTTACGTTCAACTTTTTTAAGTACGAAATCTGGATGTCATTTTATACTCAAAAAACAGTTTTTTTACCATTACCCGCTACATAAATTAATATTTTCACAATAACAATTGAAAAGTGTCCATATTTTAAAAACATGATTTTTACATAAAATTCGATGCAAAATATGGTGGTAGTAATAAAAACTCGATTCATTTTGGGGGCAATTGTTAAAAATGGAATAAAACATATAAATTATTTATAACAATATTAATTTGCTGATTTTTTTTTCTTAAAGTTCAACACTTTAGCTACAAAAGTACTATTGGGAAAAATTTTGTAGCTTTCAAGGATTCGGAGCTATACATTGTTTACAATAAGTCTCCAACCACTATTCTGAAATTTATTATAACTTATAAAATCGAAAATAGATGATAAAAAAAAATTCCTCGGACAAGTATCTCTCATTTTTCAATATAGAAACTGGAACAAAAATTTTCTGCCGAATCGGAGAGGTGACGATTAATTTTTAGCAAAATCTGTTCGGTTTGTGTAAGAATGACCCCTATTGGATAGGTGGCGCTAAAATCGTCACTGTACTCAAACTTGGTTGTAACCATGTATTTTTTATAAATACTTTTATTAGAAAAAATAAGTAAATAGTGTTTCTAATGGTTTTTGTAAGGCACTTAATACGAAACTGACATTAATTTTATTAAAAAAATTGTTAAAAAAAAATGTTTGGATAAACATGGATTTGAACATTTTCAAAACTTAAGCAGCACATATTTTCTATAGTTTTTAAGGTTTATTGTTACAAGTTTGGTGTTTTTTTTGCAAAAAAAATTGTTTAAACAAGTTGTTTAGGCCAACATGGATTTAAAAATGTTTAAAACACAGTTGGCAGTTATCTATGGTTTTTGAGCTTTCTCGTTACAAATTTGATATATGTTTTGCAAAAAAAAATTTTTTAAGCAAATTGTTGAAACAAACATGGATTTGAAAATTTTTGAAACACTAACGGTAGATATTTCCTATAGTTTTTAAGCTTTATGTTCTATTTATTTTTTTTCTCAGAAGTTTTGTAATTATTCACCTGCTCCATCTCATAATAAGGATCTTATCTCGTCAGAGAAATGTGTATTTTTTTTCTTTTCTACTTTTCGTGTTAATGGCAGCAAGGAATCAGGATGAAGGAGTAACCACTGAAATATATCCTTGTTTATCATGTAAATTTTAAAGCACTTTGAAAATTTACGTAAAAATTTATCTTATACTTCCACTATAAATTAAATATGAATTACAATCAAGTACTTAACAACAGTGCATGTGATACTTCCTTGTATTTTAATGACAACAAAAAATAAAATGAACCTGTAATCAGTAATATAACTATATATCATAAAGTTTCCACATTGGTATAAAAAAATTCAATTTTTTATATGATTTTTATTTTACAATAATACATTAATACCTTTACTACAGTCTACGAGTAGTTCTTTTGGAGTACATTGTTACGTACGTTACTAACTAAAAAAATTTCCTTGTGTGATGTTCATGAAACGACTTAACAATTGTATGATTACTTTCATGGACCTCTTCTGAAAACATACCTCTTAGTTCAATAGCTCTTGCATAAGTTTAAAGCCGTGTATTAATACTACATGCATTGTAGTAGGAATATAGAACCAATTATATAACTGAGCGTATCGTTAAGCTGCATGAAGGCAATGAGATTTGAATTTTTTAGAATTCCATATTTTTATTCGACGACATAACAGCCTATATAACTTAGAATATATGAAAAAGGTCATAGACGAATTCTGCAATCAAATTTTATTTTTGTAACACGCTACTAATTCTAAGTATTTCTCTGTACTATTTAAGAATGTACCGGTAACATCATCTATTACAGTAATGTATTACATGTTTTTCGTCCTTTGGGATCTGTTCACAAAAAAAATCAAATAATCTGTCTCTAAATACCGTTTCTTGAATAACTAAATATATGAGGCATTTCACGTCAACTCTCCTAGTGGGGCACGCGAGCGCCAAAATATCTACTTTTCAGCCGACGATAACAACATCAAAACTAACTTACACAATCTTTTTTAAGGTTCGAAACCTAATTTTCGAAAGAACCAATAGTTCCATTGGAATGCTAAAAAAAAAATACAATGGAATCGTATTTTCGAAATATTTTATGAGTGAGTTATAATGTTATAGTAGTAAGCTACAAAGTAGATGTTTTGGTGCTCACGTGTAGCTCAAGGAAAGTTGACGTGAAACGCCTTATATGCATTAAGAATTTATATTTGTATTATAAAGTCTTAGTGTATATCAGCGTGTTTATGAGTATGTAGTGTAAATACATATTTACAGTCTAATCTGTATTTTGGAAGTTGACAAATAGTATGCAGTTTAATCAATTTTTAAATTGCATCGTTCTTTTGAGGATGACTAAATTTAAGAAAATTATTCTGATTAATACTAACACTCCTTTTATTAAGCTCCAATCGGTCAGTCACATGGAAAACAGCCTCCATAAAATGAGTATGAATATGTAGAACAGAGAAACTATACTATATCGATGTCAAGGTCAGCCAGCATATCAATGTTATTGAAAGTCGAGATGGTACATTCGCAGATGAAACATCGCTGACTGGATGCATTATTTAGAGCGTTGCAAACTTAAACCATACATACATAAAATTTATTTAAAAAATGAGCTATTACTAGCACGAATAAAGAATAATTTATTGAAATAATTTGAAAAATTATCTTTTTTGGGTTTTGTATCACAATTTTATTTTACATGACTTAAGGTAATGACATTACAATCGCAAACGTTGTTAAAAAATTGTTAATCAATAAAAAACAAAATGTTTGAAAATATGTCCACAGTTAGGACCAAATTTTTCCAGATTAAAAATTATTTGAATATTTTTCACGCAGAATCTCGGAAATTTGACTTGTACCTCAATTGTACAGCATTCTTAATAAAACGACATATATATAAGTAAAATATTCCTACAAGCTTACGTTATAGTATGCTGGGTATAAATTGTGCCCAGCTTCTAATGAAGTTTTTCTAACAATTGAGTATGCGTTTGTCGTTAAATGTGTATCTAGAATTAAAATTGGTGCTTTTTCTGGAGATAATGTTGTTGCTACAGGCGTCTTTATAGCACCACTTACTTTCATAGCTTTACAATGTTTTGGATCATCGAACGACAAATAAGCATTTGCCTTTAAAACTCAAATTAAGTCCTAGTACAAAATAGACACAAACATGATAAAAATTTACTTATTAAACTCTTGTAAACAAAAATATTTAACTACTCTTTTATTATTAATACTGCCATTAATTTGTTAAGCGTAGCAGAAAGTAATAATGATGACTATTATTTAACGAAAAACCATTCACAACAGTCAAGCACTACAAATTTCACCAGACGAATACTGTTGACTAAGTAAACTACACGGTCTCAGGTATAAGATCGTTTAGCTGCATTAATTACTACTAACGTAGTGTCAGTGAAGATATGTAACTACTAAATACGAAATTTTTTTTTCTAATTTGAAAATATTATAAAGTCTAAAGTAGAAATAATAAGTATGAATAAATTTATAATCAAGTTCTGATTGATTTTCAATAAACAATCAAATAATACATGCGTACAACTCATGTAGTAAGTGAAATAAAATCAAAATAATTTTAAATTTAAATTTCTACAAAAATAAAGCATTTTTTATTTCAAGTTAAAATAAACATTGCAAAAAATTTTTATTTGAGTGAACTGTATACTAGTACCTATATCAAAAGATCCTGCACGAAAACTTCTAGGGTCTTTTGAGTACGAGTGCATGAAATTTAAAAAATTTTATATGTTCATTTAAGAATAAATTTGTGACAACAAATAGGTAGTTAAAGTATTTATGTATAATTTTCTTCTAATTTCACGCATTGCTTATCAAGATACTATCAAATAATAAATGCATAAAACACACTAAAAAAATTTTGACAAGTATATAGAACGAGCTTCAGCGAGAATAGTATTATAGCTACCTGTGGTTTTCAAATATTTTAAAATATTTTAGAACTTGATAATTTCAAAGATATTATTGTTTACCTCTCTAACCGACGAAAACCTTAAGAAATTTTATCTCAAAGTTATCATAACATAAAAACCTTCATTTTCTTATGATCGTTCTTAAAAATACATGATTTGTCCTCAATATATTAACATGGTTGCATTTAGTGGTTACATGTAATGAAAGTATAAATCTAACACTGCATAATTGAGAAAAATTTCTTGTCGATATTATCCGATATTTTTCCAGTTTGCTGGTCGAGTTTTAAGGACGTTCCGTATAGATAGAACCCTGTGATGAATCTTTTTGAAATTTTAATCAGACGTTCTTATTGTTGTATGAAGCTGTTGAAATTTAAAGAGGTTCGTCTGTTTCGTTTCCGAGATATTAAATTTCAAAGTTCAGTCATTTTAACACGGTCGCTTATGGGAAAACTTATAAAAACTCAGTTTTAAAAACATTGGCGAGATGAATGTCTCCAATTTTTTTGTATGTCACAGATAATGTTATTAACTATTTGTACACAAAGTTTCGCGACGATCGTCTGATTTTTTTATGAATAAAAAAATTAAATAATGGTTCAACAAAAACGCAAGGGCAACGTCGCAAAAAGCGGAAAATTCAAAATGTTCCAGGACGTAGATGAGAAAATATTTGAATATAATGGTACATATTTATGTATTTCTGTATAAAACATAAGTTTATAGATGTGTGTGTGCATGTCCATAGGTTCCACCCAGACCCATAACAAAACATTGTATTATAATAACACATATTTATTTTTCTTCATAAAATTTTTAATTTCTAATTTCTAATTTTTATACAATACAATTTTTTTACACAAGATTACAAAATCACATGCTTGTAGTAATCGCAAAGACTAGAGTCTGTCCTAATTATTTAAAATATCACTTTCAATGAGACTTTTCAAGTTACATAAAAATTCAAGAATTTTATTTACATAAGCTTCTCTTTTGATAAAAGGATTTAGTTCGTTTAATAAAAATGATCTTAAACTAGCGTCACCTGCCATTACTTTATCAACAATTACATTAAAATCTACTCTACGAATGAGAGCTACGAATATAATTGTATGTACATATATCCGTCACAAGTCCTTTTAATTATTTACTCATTTTTATTACGTTATTATATCGAATAAAAATCAAATACTTATATCTTAAACACAAATTCGTTACAAATATGTACATGCGCTGCCGTAACCGACGCAGCAGACAGTGCAGGCACTACAGAGTGCACACCACCTGATGTGTGTTTATATGTGTGTACAGGAACACTCTCACATTGGAGACCCGTGCGGCGATGCCACGTCTTCACTCATCACTACTTCCCCCGTGCCCCGTAAGGGGTTTCCCCCCGCTATCTCTACCGAACGTCCTTAAAGTACGAAATATGATATAAAAATGATCACAAATAATAAAAATGTAAATCCTACACTTATGAGTTTGAGGAAAGGTCCAAGAAAGGTAATCAAATACATATCAATGTTAAAAAATTATACTTACAATAAAGAAAAAGAAATAGAAAGTCTACAATAGTCAAGTAGAAAAACAAGTGATTTCAAGATGGCGGAAATTCTATACCCGTTTTTTATGGTCAAGACTATGCTGACTAAAAAAAATAATACTTTACAATTGAAGATGTGTTAAACACTATATTGATGGACAAGGAACACAATTAGGTTGAAAGAAAATGAAAGCCATAAATAACGTAAATAGAGCTATTTTCAAAAAACAGTTTGAATTTGTCGGTGATTTGGACACAGCATTCAAGTTTGTCAAAAAATTTGACGGAATGTACCTAAAAAAATCGCTGCAGATAGTATCTCACAACAAATATAAAAAAAATAAGATTAAAAGATTTTCAGGAGTCATAAGTGCTTAATAGTATATTCAAAATTTTGGTAAAGTTGTTCAAAGCTAAAGGTGCTAAATTTAGTGTAATAAAAGTTTTAGAAAATTACACAGCTCCACAGAAAAAAAAAAAAAAAATAAATAAATAAATTTCAGTGGAGTAGACCTAATCTGTCATGTGTTTTTGGGAACACTGAGTCCGAATCTGCGGTTCATTTGATCCTACTATGTCAAGGTTTTTTCACAACCTCGAAAAATAGGTCTTACATTCAGTTATTCCGTAAAATCGCAAAAAAAATATCGAGTCAGAACCTGTGGTCCGTTTGACTCTACTACGTCGAGGTTTTTTCATAACCTCGAATAATAGATCTAAAAACCCAGTTTTTTTTAAATGGTATTCCATCGTACGGAAAATCGTTCAGCCAACTAGACAATTTCTATTTTATGTTTCAGAGGTCATTTAATTTAAGTCTTTGTTTTGTTCGACCCTATAAGGTCAGTTTCTTTATAACTTAAAAAAAAAGATCCAAAAAACCAAAATTTCGTTTTTACTTCAATTTCTGAAATTTTTGGTATCAAAAAAAGAACAACTTCATCGTGAAACAAATTGACTGAGAAATACTTAAAGCGCATGACATCTTTACTTCCGAACCCAAGAACTTTTTAGGTATTCAACTGCAAAATAGACAATCAAAAGAAAATCAATTTTTTTTTTCAATTTAATTCTCTTTGTGTGGTTGGGGCCACTTATCTTGTAGCTTAAAACTTAACAATATTCCTCAGAAATATGTCCAAAAATTCAAATACCCAATACTCCTTTTATTTTATAGTTCTTTAGAATTGACTTACGCTCATGTAAGTCTTGGAGTGTAGTATTTACGTATCAAATGCGTATTCTGTCAATTTAGATATGCAGACTGTAGCACCATGATACTTGATACAAACGTCAACATTATTTAATGAATTGTTAATTCTATCATAGCGTAACATTTTGGTTGGGATTGAAGTTATGGTTATTTTGGTTTTGTATGCTTAACCTCATTTAGTCTTGCCCATAAATAACGAGTATCGAATATCAAGCAAACTTCATTTTCGGTCGTCAAATTTTTTGATTGTATCTGTGCCCAAGGCCTCTCCACGTGGTGACGGTGGGCAACGAAGTAATTCTGTAATTCAGCAGAGTCCCTGGATTATGGCTTTCACGCCCGTTATGGCAGACAAACGGAAAAATCGTGTTACGATGCAGAAGCCCGGAACTTTAGTGTTGGTGGCTGATCAGGGTAAGAAACGTACATAACAGTCTATGTAAGAATGATCCAAAAATTTTTTGTTACGTTTGTGGCGAGTACGTACCAAAAAACAAAAAAAAAATTGTAGAATAATAAACGATACAGTGACCGGTGCATACGAGGAGTGTTTTGAATCAAAAATATCACTTAAAGTAATACAGTAGGTGCCAAGCGTAATATTTGGATCTTGCTATATGATTTTCACTCTCTGGCTCAAATATGAAGATACGAATAGCTGCTCTTTTTAGTTCTAGTGAAAATATATTGACTAATTACTGCTATAATTTAAAAACGGGCTATTGAGTTGATTTCGCACGTGGTTTTTTGTTGAAAATTTAAAGGATACAAATTGCAAAATGATAGACATAATGTAGTCCACTGAACAATACATTTTTTTCCATTAGAGTACCGTTAAAACGAGTTACTGAGTTTTTAGTCATTTCTTTGAGGTTATGGGAAACTCTGACATGATAGGATCAAACGAACCACAGGTTTTGACTCAGTGACCTTAAAAACATAAGATAGATATGATCTAGTTTGCTAAACAATTTTTTTTTGTGATTTTAAGGAATAACTGGGTTCTTAGACCTATTTTTTGAGGTTATGAAAAAACCCCGATGTAGTAGAGTCAAACGGACCACAGGTTCTGACTCAGTGATTCTAAAACCATAATATAGTTATTATGGTTTAGTTCGCTAAGCGATATTTTTTTTGCGATTTTATGGAATAACTGAATGTAAGACCTATTTTTCGAGGTTGTGAAAAAACCTTGACGTAGTAGGATCAAATGAACCACAGATTCGGACTCAGTGTTCCTAAAAACACATCACAGATGAGGCCTACTCCACTGTTTATTTATTTTATTTTATTTTTTTTTTTTTTTGTAGAGCTGTGTAATTTTCTAAAACTTTTATTACGCTAAATTTTCTGTTTACCTTCTGAAATAAACCTCCTGTTTACCAGACAGTTGCTCTACCACTTGAGATACCAAGGAGCCGTACATTTACTCACACCATAGATTAAAATAAGTTTCTATTCTTAATTTTGAGCTCTGTTTTACCTCAAGCTCGATTTTAATAGGCATATTGAAAAGTGATTTTAATGTTTGCACATAAGTTACAATTTAAAATGACTTTAATAAGTCTACAGGTGGTTGTGTGTTCGATCCGCACCTAGAGAGGATATTTTTCTTATTATTATTTATTTTTAGAAAAATTTTATCGAAATAGAAAATATGTAAATTTCGATTATGAATCTTTAGTATATTTTTGATCGATAACGACATGGATGGTTTTAAGAGTGCTTATATAAAAGTGCCAACATCTACATATGCGCCAATGAATACGATGATAAATTTATCAATATTGCTTGTATATTTGTTAAAGCCGTAATTATTTTTCTAACGTATGTACAAACTTTAGAATGATATGGTTAGAAGTTTTTTATGAAACTCATATTTTTTTATACTTAGAGAATTTGGTTATTAAATGTAGATTTTCGTAATATGCTGTTTTATTCTTAGACATCACGAACGTCTAGAAATTTAAGTACTCTGCAGATCTGATATAAAAAGTATTGAGGCAGATTGCTAATACAAAGAATAAAGATTCACGGAGATAAATGGCGTCGATCAATTAAGTGCTTGAAGCATTGCAAAAGTACGTCTTGACATCCTTATCCAAAGTGAAAATGAAATCTTGCCAATCCATCATGGCTACTTTGCTTTGCCTTCAAATCAAGTTGAGCGATTTTTGAGGGAGACCGGGAAATAATCATATCAGCACCTTCCAGAGTATCAGTGGAGCAAAAAAAATACACAGTGTGCAGCACAGTGGCAGTTGGCAAAACAGTGCTGATGATCCTAATGCAACGAACTGTGTTAATAGGAAAAACAGTGCAGATACTCCTAAAGTGCAGTAAAAAGACTTTCCATCAGAGTTCAAGAATTGTACAGCAACTAAAGTGATAATCAATCGTGATCACATAAATATTGCTTTTTTTCGATAATGCTAGAGTTATGATCGTGTTTGGAGTTACAATTGCACTAAAATAAAATAATACTCTAAAAATTAATTTTAAGCTTGCCGCAGAATATATGATACAGAAAAAAATGCAGAAGTCATAGATCAGAAGCATTTTAATACACCATTCAATAATGAGTACATGGTTGTAATCCTAAGGAAGAAGACAAACACCTCATTGACTTTGATGCAAATAACTTGTACGGATGGGCAATAACACATACCCTACTAAAAGGAGATTTTTATTAGGTTAACCACATCACAGGGTAAAACTTCAACAAAATATCAGACGACAAGTACGGCCTCATACCAGCATTAATCTTAAGTAACACGTAGCTTATCCACGATGGTTATAAAAATTTACCTCTCTGCCCACAATATACAGCTCCACCTTACTCCAAAAAGTTCATCAACGTCTACGTTTTAGGGAAAGTTTATGGCTAAGACCCTATGTAGATCTCAACACGAAGGAGAGAAAGGAGAGTAAAAATGATTTTAAAAAACTTTTCATCAAACTGAAGATTAACGCTGTGTATGATAAAATCATAGAAAATGAGCGAAATAAGTAGATGTAAAGCTTGTAAATAAATGAAACGGGCGCTATAATGCAAAAAAACTCATCGCCCGACGAAGCTTCCATAGTCACTCAATCTTTGCAAAAAATCTTACGGCTGTTCAACTCACACGCATGAAGATCAGTATGAAAATATCAGTATATGTTGAATTGAGTGTACTCAACATATCGAAGACCCTCCTGTACGACTTTCACTATTCATACATAAAAAAATGTTTTGATAAATAAAAGTAGCTGTACACTAACACCAACAGCTTTATGCATGAGATTAACAGGAAAAATGTCTACGATATTATGAAATAAGATATCCAGAAATCCGATACATCTGCTTATCTATTAAATAGTTAGTTTGATCTACCCACGGTAAATAGAAAGTTGTTGGACTAATAAAAGATGCATGCTGTAATAACATTATGATAAAGTTCATTAGACCAGGGAGTCAGATGTTTTGCATCCGTGTGAAAAACAAGAAGCTGATTGAGAAAGCGAAGGATGTCAAAATAGCTGTTGTGAAGACAAAAATTGGCTTCAAAGTCTTTTGGAAATGTCTTTTCAATAAATCTACATTGATGTGTTAGCAAAACAACATCTATTCCAGGTTACATATAATCCATACAGAGCAATATCAAGAAATAGCTCTTAGCTCACAAAATAATACAAGTCAGTTAATTTTAGACAGCACAGATACGCTATCACGGAGCTGTATTACTCTAAATAATGAAGATCTTGAACTAGTATATGTGCTTGTTCATCTAGATAAAGAGTTAAGAAAAGTAGGGCAAGCGTTGAAAGAATAAATAGAGAAAGAGAAAAGTGGTGGAAGAAAACGCTACAAATAGAGCTATATCTTCCAGCATACCTTATTTTATCTCTTGGCAAGCTTAAGAGTTTACTCACTCCTTGAGAGTATATACCTCCAAGCTTGAAAGCAGAAGTTTAATTCTTCGAGGTAATTTACTATTTTGCAACTTTTTTATGCTGTGTAAGTATATAAATAATTTTTTTTCTATTTAAGTGTAATGGACTAAGCTGCATTGAACCATATTGCCAACAATAACAACCTCCCAACGATAAGGTTATTGCAGCTGAAGAAGAAGCAAATACATAGTGACTTACCTTAACTAGGTCACTACCCACTTTTGATGCAGAGTTGTCATCACCATTAATGTTAAATTCCAGTTCTATACTTTAAATTATACTTCAAAAGCAATCGAAGTGAATGATGTTTTTACAATGAGTTATGAGAAAAAGTAGAAAATTATTTATTATTCATTGTACATTGAAGTGATTATAAGTTTGAATTTGAAATTCATAAATAAATCAAAGAGAAATTTTAGGGAGGAGAAAATGCATAGAAGATTTTTTCATAACAGAAAGATGCGCTAGACCGGGCCCCCTAAACTTTCTTTTTTTTAATATCTGGCTTGTTAATCCAACTATCATGTTATTTATCAAATCCTAACAACTCAACATGAGCCATGCAACCATGTTTCTCTAGGACTTTTTCTACCAGATATATGTCTGGATATTAAGATTTTAGAAGCTTTTGTTCGTAGAAGCCGTCACAGACCAACTGATTTTTGTAGCCTTTTAAATAATAAGTAACTGGGTTGGTTTTTAATACTTTATAAGCGGTACATATTCCAGTTTACCAGTTTGGCATGTAGCCTTTTTCAAAGGCATTTCAGCTTAATTCTCACGCACTATATCATTAAGTGTGAATTTTGACCTATTTGTCGTTTTATCATTAACCGTGAATTTTTGTAAAACTAAAGCATGATCAGCGGCTGTGACATCCACATGCTTCATACCAATTCTTTGATGCTCTTGAGCGTTAGGCTCCAATTTAATTTGGTACGATTTCAAGCTACATATAATTTCCGCGAAGACTAAACTTTTTCTGCTTTTTTAATTTGCTGTATGTCAAATAAAGATTGATATTGAATCGCCGCATGAGATCTTGAAAACTTTTAGTGTAGAATTACTTACCTCTGTTTGTATGCAGATTTTTTGGTTCTCAACCATCTTATTCCACTGATCCTATTGCTACAGTTAAATCTTCAGCAGTTCTTATTTTAACAGGTACAGCTTTTGTATACTTTTAAAACACGTCTATTACTATCAGCATGTATCTATGACCTTTGTTTTCGCGGGCATAAAGAATCATTTCTACAAGATTCTACTACACTTCCCTTTTTACGATGCATCCTCATTGACGGCTGATAAATAGGTATGATTAAAATAATTGCAAAATTGGTTTTATATATAGTTTAATTATTTTCCGGAGTACTAAGAAATTACTTTTTACTTCTTACATGCTTGCACCATCCTTGTATGACTTTTTGCAAAATTTTTTTTGATTATTCTGATTATTATATAACTGAATTTTAAGAACATGACTCTTATTGTAACTAAGTTAAGTAAATGTAAAATGTGGACAAGAATATAGGCACGATGGGTGTCCCTCTTGCGTATTTTCTTAGCACCTACATGATCTCTAATCCTAAAGAGACTGTCAGCAAGACAGTGAAATACTGATTTGAGTAATTGATTATGTAAATAAATAATCATGCTTCTTAATATCAAATTGTGGTTCTCAATATAATTTATAATGACAAAGGAGTAAGTGAAAGGAGTGCATAGATAATTATAATATTTCTTTAATTGTATTTGTATACCGCTCCAAGTTTTTTAATACACACAATTTTTCAATACACCCATTGCTGAAATTGTTAATCTTTGTACCTTGGTAATTCTTAATTATTTTTATTCCTTTTCAAAACGTGTGCAGTCTCATTACATTACGTTTTTGGTTATCTGCAATCGACAAGCTCATTTTGATCATCTGAGTGCACATAATCGACTAGCTGCTGATACATTGTTCTAGTAATTATGAAGTAAGATAACAATGATCTACCCTTTTTAATAGCAGTAAGATAGAAAATTAGAGCTATATTTTCAAGAAATCAATAAATATTGTGCGTCTTTATCGGATTATTTTCATTCTAGTCCCTTCTGTAAGCACTTATTGTATTCAAAGGCATGTAATATTTATTCAAATCATCTTAAGTCATGCAGGATCTATCTGGATACCTATTTAACAGTAACTTGATCAACCCAGTACCTTGCACAACTGTGAGCTACCATTTTTTTTGAGAGCATCTCCGGAGGCGTGGTTTGTTCAGATCGAGTTGGCTTTCAATTGCAATCAGGTGCATTCAGACACGACGCGTTTTAACCTTGCTGCCACAGCCTTAAGCAGTGAGGTTATGCAAGGACTTTTCGACGTTTTGCACGCCTTTTTGGAACCAAAAAATATGTCTACTTCAACAGGCATGTGCTTGCGCGATCTGCCGATACTGAAGAGAAGCGCCTTCAAACCCTCTTCACACAGCAGCAAGTAGACAGCTGCACTCTATCGGTGCTGTTGCATCACATGCACTTCCTTGTAGGCACCAAGGTCAGTAACGAGGTGCTCCAAGACAAGTGGCTGGACCTTCTGCCAGTATCTACCCAAAGGATACTGCGCATCTTTTGGAACACCACGCTTGACAAACTAGCAGGGGCTGCTGATCACGTGTCAGACTCGCCCACGTCGGTAGATGCCATTCGGCCCCATGGACATCTCCTTCGCCGTTTTTGCATACAAAGTATTATCATTTTCCTTTTACAATGACAATTTATTTTAAAGCATTCTCTCATTTAGCCCTACAAGATGTAAAAAAATCATCTAGACGCCATGACAGCATATCCAGACGTCCTAGAGAGCTAAGAAATACTTATACAAAAGTAAAAATACAATTTTGATATAAAAAAATGTGCTGCAACATTGCTGAATGTATACAAAAATAAAAAAATTATTTCACACAAGGACAAGAGAACCTATAGTAATGACAGACACACCATTCAAAGTATTTTATAAAGTCGATATAGATTCAGTAGGCTCTTTTGCTTAAAGAACATATTTTAACAATGCGATGCCTAAAAATTTTTACGTTGAAGTGCCTAGTCCTAAAAAATAAGTGGTAACCATAGGTAATATTTGAACAAAATATTTTTTTGTAACTTTAAACATGCTGGAAATCATTTTTAGCGATGGATCAAAAAGTTTTATCAACTAAGTAATAAAAAAAGTATAAAAAATTGCTTGTTTTTGATTTGCTATAACTAATTCATACTATCCACAATGAAGTAGTTTATTGGAAAAAAATTACATTGTGTTAAATGATATAGTCCCCTTCACAAAGCATGAATATAATACATCAGTTCATTCTACAACAAACTTCACCTTAGCTTTGGAATTCATATTTCGTAGATGGGCACGTTCTCCGACTCAACTTCTCCACGAATTTCAACTAGAAACCTACACCTTATAAAACAGTGACTTTGCCCACTGTTCACATAGAATTCAAAAAATTTGCTCATAGTAGACTTAAAATATCAAAACAAAGTACAAACTCACATTATGACAATAAGTTTGAACCACAAAACATAGAAGTTGGAATGACAGTCTATGTACTTAAAGAACCCCTGTAGCTGACAAAATCAGCTTCACGCAAAGAAAGAAATATCTTTGGGAAATTATCGAATTTTTCAAGGCTATTTATTTCTGCCAAACAAAAAGTGACTCACAGTCATTGAAGTTAGTGGCAAAACTGAACGTTTCGAACCAAAATCAACATCGTTTTTACATGATAACACTCGTCATTTTCATTCGAACACATTTATCTTATTTCACTACACATACATGACAGACAAACTTTCACATATTTCACTTTAAAAACATAAGCTTGATTTATCCAGAACATCCTCCCCCCGTACAAACATTAGGTTTGTACCATATATTAAAACTGAATAATGTGGTAGGGGTATGAGTAGTTTCATAGAGTCGAACAATTCAAGCTTAAAATCATGATAAATTATAAATAGTCTACGATTAATGGGTGGGTTCATTTAATTCGTAGAAAACAAATTGATATCAAAAGATGAAGTCTTTCATTCAACAACTTAAAATGTGCCTCACAGCTAACCGTCCGTAACAAGCCTCTACGCTTGTTACCCCGTGCCCCTAGGATCTACAGGAGATGTGCTCCCGATAACTCTCAGAGTTTTTGTAACACTACAGCTCACACAAACGACTCCTTTCAATCGTGAGTGTTGAAACGACTGTCTTTGCAAACACTTTTCAATTTTTTAAATAATACAAAATTTCTCATTTTTAATTCATATGTCAACAGCCATAATTATTTAAAATAAAATGTGTTTCAAACTACAATCCATCGTAAACCAGAGACTCCTTAGTGAGTATCACTGCCAATCAAGCCACAGATTGATCTCACTTTCGATCTCTCTGTCCAAGTGCCAAGCTCATCGAAACAAAAGAGAACTTCTCTTGAACCGTTTTTTTTTTTTTTTATTAGCTGTAATAAGCGACTTCTGGAAGATTCTTACTATGATTCATCAAAGATACAAAAATAAAAACATGCTCTTTTGTTACTACTAAACGTGTCACAATCGTATCACATTCATGCTGCACAAACAAGCATCCAAACTTCATGTGCATTCACATGTTTATCTCATATCCTAAGCAATCTACACCTTATAACGAATGTTATACTAAAACTATACTAAACTATACTAAATTGACAACTAGAAATAGTAGAATCAAATGACAGACAATTTTGAAAATCTCGATAATATCAATAATTGATGTGCTAAGCCTACAAGAGAAGACTTTGCTCGCATGAGGTCAACTAATACGGCTTTCCACCAAGGAAATCTCAACCTCCCTTACGATAGGCTTTGTCTCGCCAGCACTCTCAGACCTTCACTGCTCGAGAAGCGCATCTCTGCCGTCGCGATCTGGGTTGATCCCAGAATACATGTCCAGGTTTTTCACTGCTCGGGGTGCGCTCCCCTGCCATCGCGAACCCGGTATCCTAAATCACGTAACCACTGACTGGCCCGGCCTCTCCCGCCATGCGTTTACCAACCATGTTCACGGTGGATCACCAGTCAGTGACACGGCTGACGAGACTACCATACTTAAAGCAAATTTGATTCATGCTCATAGACAATCAATTTAAATTTACACATCCATTTGAATTAAATGCTCCCACTCAAGATTACAATATGCACAGTACTCTGATTACAAATATTCAAAACGTTACGGTAGCAGAACATTTATTTTTTAAAGACGCATGAAAAAGGGAATTATGTTACCGACATGAAACTTAATGATGTTGGAGATGCAATAAAATACATTTCACCTTTACATAGTCGGGTAACAATGTTACTTACGCGCTTGTCCCATAATTATATTTTAGCACAATAAAGACAAATAACGTGGTGTGTACGACCTGAATGCAGCTGCAGGTATATTACTTTCAGGAAAAGAACGCAACATGCACAAGCGTACAGTTCCTCAGGAAAATCAGGAAAATAAGGAGATAGCCAACGTGGATCATGAAGACGAGGAGACGGCGTGCGCGAACGCACTGTCGCTTAGCAGGATCCAGACGACGAGGACACGGCGTGCGCGAACGCACTGCCGCTTAATAGGATCAGGACAACGAGGAGACGGCGTGCGCAAACGCACTGCCACTTAGCAGGATCCAGACGACGAGGACATGGCGTGTGCGAACGCACTGCCGCTTAATAGGATCAGGACGACGAGGAGATGGCATGCGCGAACGCACTGTCACTTAACAGGATCAGGATGACGAGAAGACGGCGTGCGCAAATGCACTGCCGCTTAGCAGGATCAGGACGACGAAGAGACGGCGTGCGTGAACGCACTGCCGTGTAGTAGGGTTAGGGTGACGAGGTGACAGCATACGGTATGGTGCACGAGATCATGTAGGAGTTGGTGGTGGTGGCTCGTCCTCTGCATCGACGATGCTGTTGCTTCCACTGTCACGGTCACTGGTGCAGTCGCTGCTGTCATTGTTGCTGCAGTGCTGTGTTCTTGAAGTGTTCTCTGGAGCTGCTTGCTTTCTTTTCCCGATGTTCTTTTTTGCGAATTCCGGATACAACTATAAGTCCCGGGTTTCGGCACCAAAATGTAGCTGACAAAATCAGCTTTGCGCAAGGAAAGAAACATCTTTGGAAAATTATCGAATTTTTTAAGGCTATTTATTGCTGCCAAACAAAATGTGATTCATAGTCATTGAAGTTAGTGGCAAAACTGAACGTTTTGAACCAAAATCAACAACTTTTTTTTTACATGACAACGCTCGTCATTTTCATTCGAACACATTTATCATACTTCACTACACATACATGACAGACAAACTTTTACACATTTCACTTTAAAATTATAAGCTTGATCTACCCGGAACAACCCTGGATAAGAAAATTAGATAAATTTTATAACGAAACTTTTGAAATTGAAGCAAAACATAGCAGTAATAACATTATATTAGAATCGGGAAACGGAAGAATAATTAACAAACATATCGGCAAAGGAAAATGCTACTATCTATAGAAAAAGAATCTTTGTTTGTTAAAGGTTTATCCAATAAAAAATATTAGTAACATAATTAATACTAAAACTTCTCAGTGCGACCCTATAAATTCTGTCAAAACTAATAAATTATCTAAATTTGGCTACATAAAAGTATACAATAATTGATTTTATCGACATTATCAAAATATACATTTTACTATTAAAATAAACAGGTCGAACAAAGCTTTCGAGCAGAGTACTCAGAGACCCACGAAGAATAATTTATAAATACGCTTGAGACCATACTTTCAACAAGTCTTGTCATAGCACAAGTACAGAGAATACAACCTTTTAATGGAGATTTAAAAAAAGTAGTAAAAAATAGCAAGTGTCTCAGTTTATTTAAAAAATGCTGCAGTTTCACATTAAATGATGCAATAGGACTCACTGTTATGCAACTGTGCTTAAAAATGTTCCTTAAACATCGCAGATTGAAAGATAAAGTTTTCATTTCTACTCTAATTAGAAAACAAATAATAAAGAAAACAGTACTAGAGTATCGCTAATAACATTTATTTAAGAAAATTAAATTCTTTTTAAAATTTCACTATTAGATAGAGTATTTTTTTACGGCTTATAACAGAAGTATACGCTCACCAAGTAAAGAATGAAAAGATAAACATACTTACTTTTTATTAATGCTATGCTTAGAAGTACCCATTGTTTGCGTATAGAGATTAACTAAGGGTTCGATATTCTGTTTCTTGAAATTTTTGTGCATGGGCAATGCTTTAAAAGCTTCATGAAAAAGATTAATGATCCTATTTTGATAAACGTTAAGTACATAGTTGAATAAATTGCACCGAGCCGCTGCAAGTAGTTCTACTTTTTGTAAGCAATCCATCGAGAATCTGTCAAATTTTTTTTTTTTTCTAGAATAAAAACAGAAATTTAAAAATGAAAAGTATCAATTATGAAATTATTAATCTACTCTACTAATAATAAGCATTTTATTACATACAAGATTTAAAATTTCATTTAAAAAAATTTTTGGTATCCATCTCTCTTTTCATCTCCCTCTTTTTTTACTTCTAAGATTGACTTAAGTTATGACTATGTTACGTGGAATATAGTTATATGATCTCAAAAAGCCAACCGAAATCAAATAGCGATGAACACTAAATAACATTTACTGATGATGAATAGTTATTTACGTAACAAGTGCGGAAAAGACGATTTCCCGCACGAGTAGTGATTGACTCACACGAGTGCCGGAGTTGACGGGAACGAGTACCAGTTGAGCACACGAGTGCATAGCACGAGTGTGATCGCAAGGTACGAGTTACCGTCACCGGCCACGAGTGCGATTCTATCACACGAGTGNTTACTATTACAACGACTACTATTACTATTATTATTATCATTTCGAACAACATAATTTTCATTGTTTTCACGTAGCCCCATCGCTTCCCTTATAAATTCGTGTACAAAAACATAATTCTGTAACAGTATGCGTTGCTCAAAATTATAAGAGGTCATTTTGCGTGTCGCAAGCCCAGTGAAGCTCCGAGCCACTGCTGATCAAGCCGTGAACTAACTTTTGTGTGCATAGTTATACGTATATAATAACACTGAACTTTACTAGGCTTCATATTCACCAACATATCTCAGAAAAGCACAGTAGATTTACAAAAAGGTATTTATAAGTTTAGACTACTTCAGTTTTGACTCTTAAACTGTTTCACAAAGATCTTTTCATTTTCTTGACTTCAAAAAGCAACTGAAAAAATGAAGTATTTAACTGATTCAAATGTTGGGGATTGGCGTATGGAGCGCGCAAGGGGTCGGAGCTCCACTAGTTTGTATATATGTATAATCTCACGACAGTCTAAGCCGATAACTGATTACTTTAAAAAGTTACCTGATATTATTTAGCGTTACAGGCTCTTAGCTTGTATTTTTGTGGGATCGAATTTAAAAATTTTCGAACCTGCAGCACTAGCTTACTGGAATGGAAAAATCTGAAAAAATTCTTGCAACATCCTCGACCTTCGTACTATACAAAATTCATAAGATTTTGGTCCCACAACTTTCACAGTATCCAACTTTTGGTCACAATTTCGTTTGGCTGTTAATATTGCGTTAAAATGTGGTTTGCGTTAAGAATTTGAAAATTTTATGTCGCAGAAGAATAAAAAACTTAGTATTTTGATTCCAGATGTTATCAAAACTATGAATTTATAAGTTTGCCACGAGACCGCAACGCTTATATAGCTTCTTTTTTTGCATGTAAAACTAAAAGAATACTTTTTGATGCCAGGATTCTGTTGTACGTTTAGCTGTAAGTATCCCTTAAATGATTAAAAAAATTTTCAGATAGATATCTCCTGAAACGACATTGTAAGTAACTGGGACATGAAATATGCCATTTTCAGCGGAATAACCCATATCCATAAAACTTGACCAATATTTTTTGATAATCAACCTGACGTACCACACAGAATTTTTCATGCAGATTTCCTATTGTATCTAGTTTCGTATATACTAGATAAATTTCATGTTAAATATTACCCATTGTGAATACCAACGTCTGCACTCCAAGCTAATATTTTATTATAGTTTTTTGTAATAGCAATTTGTAAAAAATTGCATGATTTTTCGAAAATTTTTAAAAAAGTTTATTTTTTTAAACTGATAAAGTTAGAATAATTTTGAAACAATACGGCAAAACTGCAACATAATTTTTATATTGAAAAATCAAGACAAAAATTATACGTTTTTGAATTAAAATCTGCTTAATAAATCTTGAGATACACCGATTTACGAATACACATATTCTTATACCCCCACGCATTAACTTTTTTTATCTAAATACTATTTTTTGTACGAATTTCATCCTTCAGATTTTGTGATGCCACAAATGCTTTAGCACTGGAATCTATGTTTGAAATTGACTCAAGAAATAAATAGTTAACGAATTTAAAATTATCGTAAAAGTTGGATACGGAAATTTGAGGGAATCAGTCAGAAAAGCCACAAATATATTTAATGGGATGTACTTATAGCTTATAGCTTGGTCTAGTTATTTTAAACGCAAGCAATGTTTTTATATTTAATGCTTATCTTATTTTTATTGCTAATACGGCCTATAAAGTGATTTAAATCAAATACAATGCACTGTTAATGTTTTGTAAATGATGAATTTAATGGAGATATAATAGTTTAATTCAAGTATCTACAATACTTATTTATGTAAGTTGTACACACGTATATTCTATGGCTTTTACTCTTAATCAGCATTATGACACGTGATACTTTTTGTTTGTGGGTTCCACGCACTACGCCCACGCTCGTCATGCTGCCTAAGCTCGCAAATCATACTTTATTTGTATCGTTACATCTTATGCATCATATTTGTAAAACCTGGAGTGCTGTGGCATGCATTTACGGATACTATGCATTACTTATTTCTCACTGATACAGTGTGAATACTGCTTATGCTGTAATTACTTAGATTTTTTTTACGTGTATGAGTGCGCTGCCAGAGATGTTGACTGGCGTGTCCAGGAATATTCAAGCTTAGTAGTTGGTCAAGACTGGGAGCACTGTCGGTAAATGTTAGTATTACATACCAGTGCAACGCCTGGAAGACGTTGACATATACATCTTAGAATATTTAACTATAGTAGCTGGGGAACACAATGGGCACAATGGGTACGTATCAGTACGCTGCTGTCGACTAACATGTCTAAGAGTATCTGACTTTAGTAGCAGGATAATGGAGGGAGCGCTGCAGCTATATATCAATGCGCTTTCTTGAAGACTTTAACTGGTGTGTCCACGAGTGCTCGAGTTAAGTAGCTAGGTAACACAGAGGTCACCGTTTGTAGATATAAGTGCTTCATCTCAGGGACATCGACTAGCGTGACCACAAGTGTTCGAGTGTAGAAGCTGAGTAAAATGAAGGCACTGTGGGAAGAAATGAGTGGGCTACCTTTGAGACGTTGATTAACGTGTTAAGGAAATACCGATTTTAGTTAATGAGCACCACACAAGGCGCTGCGGGTAGATGTAAGTTCGCTACCTTGGGGACATTGACTGGCGTGTCTAGGAGTAATCGAATTCAGACAAAGTTGCCCGAAACGATAAAAAATTTGATGCTAAACGCAACCTTCAGGCCATATGTCAATGAAGCCCAGTGAAGCTCCGAGCCACTGCTGATCAAGCCGTGAACTAACTTTTGTGTGCATAGTTATACGTATATAATAACACTGAACTTTACTAGGCTTCATATTCACCAACATATCTCAGAAAAGCACAGTAGAGCTGAGTTTAACTATACGTACTAAGTCAAGTCACAGCTTCATCAATCAATATGCTGAGCTCTACTNTTTTTCGCCCGAGGAAGTACCAGCCTCCCAAAACCACCCGAGGGCGGAAAAATTTATTAACTTTGCTTTATTAATCAGTATTGGTCTCCGTTAATCAGATTTACAATTAAATTTTAAGCCTTGGACACAGACTCTAAAATTCTTTTGAAGGGAGAATTTCAGCTTAACTTGTTTAAGGAAGTTTACTGGATGTAAGTTTATAAAAACAGGGTTTAACTATATAACTGTCGAGTACATGTACAAGAAGATAACATAGATAGACTAGTGCAGCTTAAGTTGTTTATAAGTACTTTAAAAGCATTACTGATATAGTAACGGTTTTAGAGGAGTTGATGTTTCTGTATTACTTCCGCGAAGTATTGGAAAGTGTATTTCTCTGCTACACACCTTAGCACAGAAAAAAAACAATATTTACTGCTGATAGTATTACCTACAACCATCGTTTGATTACTGGCGCACAAATGATAAAACAGTAGTGCATCGACTACAAGATTGAGATTAGTGCAGCCGCTTTTTTCAGTACAGAAGCTATTCATTTAGTAACAGCAGTGAAATATAGTATGGGATACTGTCTCCAGCAGCTAAGTGTGTAATTCACGCAAAGTTAGCGTGAAAAAGCGTTTTACTTTCTGAAGTTTTAAAAAAAATAGTATTATTCTATTCTACTGGCAAAATTGTAACAAATTACTGCATTGTTTTATGTTGCAATATTATTTCGTAGAGTACTTTTGGTTCATATGTTAAAGTATGAATGTCATTGTCCACATAGGGTACATTTTTATGGTTCTACAAAAAGTCTGATCAGCGACAATCCCCACTGTTGTTATTATTGTATTATAATATAAAATTCAATTTTAACACATACATTTATTATGTCATACACATATCTATAAAATAACAACAACAAAAAACATCGTGCTTATCTGTTTGCATCATGAGCAGTGTGTAAAAAATATAAATAAGTGTGTTTCAATAATCATATACCAAGTCCAATTATTATCAGGAGGAACCATCGATAAAGATTGTGTTAAATAAATCTTAGATGGAAATGAAGAAAATTTTGACTCCGTATGAGAAGGGGCTAAGGAGGGGCTTAAAAATTGTGGCAAAAGAATGAGGAGGGGCAAGCAGGCTAAGGAACAAATAGATGGACAGCGAAGTGAGTTGTGGGGGGCCAAGAAAAGCGTGGTAAGAAAATTGGCAGGGGGACGGGCTTCTGGGCGCAAGATCAAATTAAGTAGTGGTTATGGTGGCCGAGGGGAGACGGTAATCAAGATTTTGATTAAGTTGAAATTACATTGGAATAAAAACAATTTTTTCTCATTTTGATGGGGCTGCCGGTTAGGAAGTTACAAAAAGCGTTAAAAAAAATAATGAGGGGGTGCGAGCAATCGTAAGAACTAATTGAGGGGTAGCGAGGCGACTGCTGAAGACTAATAGAAAATTTCATTGGATTTGTTTAACATCGGAAGAAAAACAGTTTTGCCTAGTTTTAAAAAGGGACTGAGAGAGGACTGATGGTTGGCTGAGGGGGGAAGAAAAATGGAAAGCGGCTGAATCAAAAGTTTATTGGATTAATTTCTAATTTAAATAATATCAATTTTTCCATGTTTTCAGGGTGGTCTTAAGGAATCAAATATTAGTTGAGGGGACTGAGGAGAGAGGTGTTTACAGCCCTGTATAAATAACTCTAAATGTGTATATGTATACTAATTATCAAATCCCCAGATCACTGACTTAACTAAGCTTTGAATTTACAGCTTCTTATCAAGAATACTTTAAGCAGTCTTAGTTATCTATTTTACTTATAACAGTATGTTGATACTACAGTTTACAAAATGTGTTACAAACATGATATATTACAGTTTTTTTTTAGGAACCTTCAGATAATGTACTTAATTTAATGTTTCTCTGTAAAACTTGTAACTTGCTAAAAAGGAAAATCAAGTAATTTTCGCAGCTTATCCATGTTTACTACATGTAAAGACCATTCAAATGCTGTGTAAATCTTTTCAACTTCTAACAAACGGTAATGTAATGTGTTACCTATCATTAATTTGAATATCAACAACATCAACTTTAATACACAATATCTTTTTGTTGAGATGCGTGTAATGTGCGCAGTCAATACGTCCTGAAGTTTTATAGAGAACCGCTCTTACTTTTGCGTCCATCGATGTATGGTGAAAGGTGCGAATAATAAATAATTTATAACGAAAGAGAAGTCAATATTAATAAATTGGTGTAATGATACAAGCTTTCTTTTAAAGCTGGGCGCTAGGGATACTGGACGTAGTTTTGCTTCATGCTTATGTTTGAAATGCAATTCTCAACGCATCGTAAGAGCGATATGTGCTTTACTACCTCTATACGCATCAAAAGGGAAAAGTAGTTAAAAAAAGTTTAGCTGTTGGTACGCATTTGGAACGACAAACACGCATTTTTCTTAATCTTGTGATTGACGGTCAATGTTCCTATGATATGGTGTGGTTTATGATTGAGGGCGTAGTATGTATACGGAAAATTGTTGTTACCAGAAAAACAGGTTCTATATGTTAGTATAAGTATTTTCAATACTCTGTACAAGAAAAATGTGTACTGGTACAGGTCTATTTGATACGGTAGTATACTTTAAAGTACCTTATTGAGTATAGCTAAACCTTATGCTTAGTACGTCAAAATCCGATACATGGTACGGGTTTTTCCTGTACCAGTACAGAAAGTTAGTTGGCCAGTGGGAGCATTCAGAATGTCAGTATATATATACATACGTAGCTGTATACTTTTTTTTTTTTTTTCGTCATCACCCCTTATAAGGGGCTCAGACATGGCTATTTTGATATTGTATAGTGTATTTAGCCATACGTTGGTTACTTTACGGTATGTGAAACGGTAGGGAAATGGGTAGGTTTAATGAATTCAAATTCCACCCAGAAAAAAAACTCATTTATTAATAAATAATTTTTGTCAAGAGTGTGATTTGAACTCCGGCCATCAAGATCTGTAGACAGACACGCTACCGACAGAGCCATCATGTGGCTGGGAGCNTGCAATTTTTGCAGTGAAGAGGTGGAAGAACATAAGGGTTTTAGCAGTGGGATGCACAGAATTTGTGATTAAAGTAGTAGGGCTCTACCCCTGCGTATGCCATGCAAGAACCCTCTACTTTTTCTAACTTAAGATAAGAGTCTTTCATTCTAATACATAAAATAGTTACGTATGTAACAAATAAATTTTGTATGTTGCTATATACTTCATAAATCTATATAATCTTAAATGGCTAGATGGATCACATTTGGTTGAGTTTATAACAGTAAACAAACTATTTACAATACGGATAAATTAGAAAATGCTTATGAGACCCATAATTTTTTAGGAGTTTAAGGTCCATACTAGATATCCTAATAAAACAAATGAGTGATATACAATTTTGTCTATGAATTATGGTTGTTTTCTCAAGTATGTGTAATTTGAAAAATTCTTTGACTTTTCTCTTAGAGAATTATTTATGTCAAATTTTTGATCGTTGTATATTTTAATAGTATTATTGTTGCTACATTCAGCTGACATTTAATTATGTTGAATATTTTTTAAAATTTTTTCCCGTAAAAAATACATTTTTTTAGTTTGTTAGTAAATATACTTGGGTGATTTATGAATAATACTTATAGTTTGTTCAACCAGATTTTTTTTCAGTTTTGTTGTAAAATTTCAAAGTAAGTTTTAACCAACTTTTTGTTTAGTGTTCAAATTTTTATAATAGCGGTAATATAATCATTAATTTTTAACTGACTTTTTACTATAATTACATGCAGTTTAATTGATTTTTCATCTTTTTTATCTTTACTTCTACATCGAAAGTACATTTTATAATTTAATGATTAATATATTATTGTATCTTATAAATAATAATTGTTTATTGATTATGTAAAAACCTCTTTTAACTCTAATGTCGAAGCTCGAAACATTTATACGTTTTTTCGAATATAATTTGCTTTTTTGAGTAGTAATATAATATATTAAATAGTGATGTATTTAAAAAATTTGAAGTTTTTTGTTCTTTTGAATAATACGGGTTTTAAAATATACAAAGATATACAAATAACACAAGACCAAAACTAATGCAAATTGTCAATAAACATTTTATTACTCACTATTTTAAGACACGTTAAATCACCTCCTTATCAATTCTGTGCAATTTTTAATATCATTAATTCTTATTTTTGAGAAACTAATCGGTGAGAAGGGTGATTAGGTTAGATGATAATAACGATAACTATGTCGATCTATAGAACTATTTAAAAAAAACGAATACTATTCGAAAAAACGTAAGAATGATTTAAATTTGAATAATGAAGTTGAAATTTGCATATTTATACATAACAACTAAACAATCAATGTGTATTAAATTTTTTTCGTAATACAAATCAAAATGCTTTTTTTCTTTTCATTTGACCATGTATAAATGTTTTCATTGATCAGCAGTTTTCTATAGCCAACAAAAATTGAAAATAATTGTTGTTGTGACAGTAAAATAATAATGCTACCTTTAGATTACTAAAAAAATCATTAATCAGCCATTATTTGAATTATATTTGTAGTAGCTTTGTGATAATGATATTATTTTTCTTAAAATTTTGAATCGTCATTCCATTAAAATTTATCACATACACTCGAAATTATGCTTGTCTTTGTATAACCACACCACCACTGTATTAGTGTGATAAGTAGGGTATGAGTAGGCATGACCGTGGAGAATAATTTGTGCATTTCTTAAATAATTTAGTAGTAAACTTTTTTCTCTCCATGTTCTAAAGATTAGAACCTTGTTTTTTCTTTGATCTTGAGGGGCTAGATTTGAATAGAAAAAATAAACTTACAACGTTTCGTTAACAGGTACGTTAATCTGCTTGAACTTCATTTGAGAATAAACAAAATATTAAAAATTTTGACTAATGTATTAATTGAATACACAGTCAAAAAAACAACAGCCCACTACTTTGTGTTAAAACTGAAGGGAATTTTGACATGTCGAGCAACTTACTCGTACGCAAGTCAAATCGGTAAAGTTGGAAGCATTACGCCCAGTTGCAAATAAATAGTCAAGAACACGTATGTGCACACATCTTAAACGTAGTGCAATCATCCAAAATCTTAATAATTCATTTTAAAGGGTGGTACAAGTAAACTCTAAATTTATCGAATGACTTGTTTACTTCTAAGGCGAATTAGCAAGAGCGTCAGCATAGCGGTCTATTGCCAAGAAGTCGTTAAAAACACGCACATATACACATTTTGTCCGTAGTACAATGATCCGTATTCAACTATAAATATAATAATATGTGCGTAACTATAAATGTACACATTTAAAAAGCTCTGTGTACGTAGGACTGAAATTGTAGATGTCCTAAGGCGTATGGACTCCTAACAATTCAGAAGAATAACTTTCTTCTTAGACCTATTATTACAACTGTCAATTGCCTAACTCACTTCTGAGCTAAAATATTTTACAGTAGCCTTATAAATTTCTGACATAAATGTTATTGTTATGAGCACAATAATTATTAACAGTGAGGTCACTAGTGTTACTATGACTACAAAATTGGCTGGTATGTCTATCTTGATGGACGTTAGTCCATTGTATTATCAATTGTTCGAATTTTATCTTCAGTTTTTTGCAACATGATTGATAAATTTTTTAAGATTCTTCGGTTGTGTGATTATAAAAGTGATTGAGAACATCTGATTGTAAGTCAGAAAGAGTTAAAGAATTTTTAAACATATTTTTACGTGATTTTATAAAAATAATTGATATAAATATTAATATCTTGAATTTCTACATCTAGTATTTTCTATGTTAGTGTTTAAATTACTAGATTTTTCTTGCATGTAACAGACGTACTATAGTACTGAATAAAAGATAGCTTTTTACAAGCATTAGTCATATGCGTCAGTCCGATATCATAACATCTAAAACGAAGAAGAAAATGGTGCTGGGCCACACACTTTACTTCTTCATGGCTAATCAATGGCAACTTATTCAAAACTGTAACTGTATTACCGTCAATCGTAAAAACACCAATATTTCGAAAAAATTCAATTGTATATGCGTCTTGGCCTCCATGAGATTCAGAGCCATGTAATGAATTGGTTGATATAATAGCCATACTTTTAAGTAGGATGACACAAAATTTTATTATAAAAAATTAAATTATAAAAAACGACTATAGCTAAATTGCTGAATATAGTTTTAATAGTGACAACATTAATAAGAGAAAAGACATCTACAATCTTAGCCCTACGTACACAGAGCTTTTTAAATGTGTACATTTGTAGTTACGCACATATTATTATATTTATAGTTGAATACGGATCATTGTACTACGGACAAAATGTGTATATGTGCGTGTTTTTAACGACTTCTTGGCAATAGACCGCTATGCTGACGCTCTTGCTAATTCGCCTTAGAAGTAAACAAGTCATTCGATAAATTTAGAGTTTACTTGTACCACCCTTTAAAATGAATTATTAAGATTTTGGATGATTGCACTACGTTTAAGATGTGTGCACATACGTGTTCTTGACTATTTATTTGCAACTGGGCGTAATGCTTCCAACTTTACCGATTTGACTTGCGTACGAGTAAGTTGCTCGACATGTCAAAATTCCCTTCAGTTTTAACACAAAGTAGTGGGCTGTTGTTTTTTTGACTGTGTATTCAATTAATACATTAGTCAAAATTTTTAATATTTTGTTTATTCTCAAATGAAGTTCAAGCAGATTAACGTACCTGTTAACGAAACGTTGTAAGTTTATTTTTTCTATTCAAATCTAGCCCCTCAAGATCAAAGAAAAAACAAGGTTCTAATCTTTAGAACATGGAGAGAAAAAAGTTTACTACTAAATTATTTAAGAAATGCACAAATTATTCTCCACGGTCATGCCTACTCATACCCTACTTATCACACTAATACAGTGGTGGTGTGGTTATACAAAGACAAGCATAATTTCGAGTGTATGTGATAAATTTTAATGGAATGACGATTCAAAATTTTAAGAAAAATAATATCATTATCACAAAGCTACTACAAATATAATTCAAATAATGGCTGATTAATGATTTTTTTAGTAATCTAAAGGTAGCATTATTATTTTACTGTCACAACAACAATTATTTTCAATTTTTGTTGGCTATAGAAAACTGCTGATCAATGAAAACATTTATACATGGTCAAATGAAAAGAAAAAAAGCATTTTGATTTGTATTACGAAAAAAATTTAATACACATTGATTGTTTAGTTGTTATGTATAAATATGCAAATTTCAACTTCATTATTCAAATTTAAATCATTCTTACGTTTTTTCGAATAGTATTCGTTTTTTTTAAATAGTTCTATAGATCGACATAGTTATCGTTATTATCATCTAACCTAATCACCCTTCTCACCGATTAGTTTCTCAAAAATAAGAATTAATGATATTAAAAATTGCACAGAATTGATAAGGAGGTGATTTAACGTGTCTTAAAATAGTGAGTAATAAAATGTTTATTGACAATTTGCATTAGTTTTGGTCTTGTGTTATTTGTATATCTTTGTNATTTATTGGCCATAGACTACGTCCAGTGAGATTACTGCATAATAAAATCATACCACATGGTATTGTAACATCGGCACGACGATTTATTCGAGTCTAAAATTTCGCTTAATGACTCTGGACACATGCTGGGCGCGTAGGTGGGACGTGGGGATAAAAGATAGTTCAGTCAAACGATACAGTATTTGCAAAAGGGGCTACGACTATTTTAACACGACTCAAAGCGACTG
Source organism: Copidosoma floridanum (assembly GCF_000648655.2). The sequence goes on from NW_019379958.1 coordinate 511,377, forward strand.
CTGTACAGTATCCCAATACACTCACTCACGGTGCGCCTAAAGTTTGTCGGTATTACCCGGAGTAACGTACTGAATGGTACTCCGTTCGCGATCCAGAGACTACCAGTATCGTAACGAGCAAAGGTATCGTTTCTAGAGGTTATGTAAATGGGGCAGAGTGTATTTTAATTTGCAGCCCATCTAGAATTAACCAATACCGCCACGAGTAATGGTATTTGTTCTGGTTTTTACGAAAAATTTAATGGATGATTTAATTTCCGTGGGTCCTAGGGTAGCAATACTGTTGCCAGTAATGGTGTACACAGTTGTATAATTGTTTCCCGGTATTCCACAGGTACTAAATCACCCAAGTATATTTACTAACAAACTAAAAAAATGTATTTTTTACGGGAAAAAATTTTAAAAAATATTCAACATAATTAAATGTCAGCTGAATGTAGCAACAATAATACTATTAAAATATACAACGATCAAAAATTTGACATAAATAATTCTCTAAGAGAAAAGTCAAAGAATTTTTCAAATTACACATACTTGAGAAAACAACCATAATTCATAGACAAAATTGTATATCACTCATTTGTTTTATTAGGATATCTAGTATGGACCTTAAACTCCTAAAAAATTATGGGTCTCATAAGCATTTTCTAATTTATCCGTATTGTAAATAGTTTGTTTACTGTTATAAACTCAACCAAATGTGATCCATCTAGCCATTTAAGATTATATAGATTTATGAAGTATATAGCAACATACAAAATTTATTTGTTACATACGTAACTATTTTATGTATTAGAATGAAAGACTCTTATCTTAAGTTAGAAAAAGTAGAGGGTTCTTGCATGGCATACGCAGGGGTAGAGCCCTACTACTTTAATCACAAATTCTGTGCATCCCACTGCTAAAACCCTTATGTTCTTCCCCCTCTTCACTGCAAAAATTGCAGAGCACCTATAGGCCCCCTAAAAATGGAGAAATCCCGTAAAATTATCTGTTATTTTAATCTAATAAAGCTCTTCGTTAATTTTTTTGTGCGCTCGTTCCACGACGCGCACCAATCTCTTAGTAAAAAATAAGTGTCAATTGTATGCAAACAGTAAATTTTATTTAATTTTATAAATTGTTATTACATGCATAAAATTAAACTATCTATGTGTAACTCTATGGGTCAAAGTACACTTCATAACTTTAAGTTGAAAAATCAAAAACCGTTTTTTTTTCTCATTCAAAGCGTATATGTAAATGATTTCTATAAATTTAAAAAAAAATTGTAAAATTTTCAATAAAAAAAGTTCCATTTTGAAATATTTTGTCATGACAAAAATGTTAGTATAACACTTAGTCAATGTTTCTGAAACAAAGTACACATATCTGCCTACAGCGCTCTTTGTGAAGCTCAACAACTAAGCTAGGATACACCTAAATACATTAGTTGACTTCCTTATGGTTTTGTTCTTGTATCTTCCCAGAGCACCTCCAGCGTTTCCCAGTTACTAAGCTTCAATACTCTTAGACACACCAGTTTACATCCCTGAAGAAGCGTACATACATCTATCCAAAGCGCCCAGAGCTTTTTAAATGTGTACATTTATAGTTACGCACATATTATTATATTTATAGTTGAATACGGATCATTGTACTACGGACAAAATGTGTATATGTGCGTGTTTTTAAATCTATATAATCTTAAATGGCTAGATGGATCACATTTGGTTGAGTTTATAACAGTAAACAAACTATTTACAATACGGATAAATTAGAAAATGCTTATGAGACCCATAATTTTTTAGGAGTTTAAGGTCCATACTAGATATCCTAATAAAACAAATGAGTGATATACAATTTTGTCTATGAATTATGGTTGTTTTCTCAAGTATGTGTAATTTGAAAAATTCTTTGACTTTTCTCTTAGAGAATTATTTATGTCAAATTTTTGATCGTTGTATATTTTAATAGTATTATTGTTGCTACATTCAGCTGACATTTAATTATGTTGAATATTTTTTAAAATTTTTTCCCGTAAAAAATACATTTTTTTAGTTTGTTAGTAAATATACTTGGGTGATTTAGTACCTGTGGAATACCGGGAAACAATTATACAACTGTGTACACCATTACTGGCAACAGTATTGCTACCCTAGGACCCACGGAAATTAAATCATCCATTAAATTTTTCGTAAAAACCAGAACAAATACCATTACTCGTGGCGGTATTGGTTAATTCTAGNCCTAGTAAAGTTCAGTGTTATTATATACGTATAACTATGCACACAAAAGTTAGTTCACGGCTTGATCAGCAGTGGCTCGGAGCTTCACTGGGCTTGCGACACGCAAAATGACCTCTTATAATTTTGAGCAACGCATACTGTTACAGAATTATGTTTTTGTACACGAATTTATAAGGGAAGCGATGGGGCTACGTGAAAACAATGAAAATTATGTTGTTCGAAATGATAATAATAATAGTAATAGTAGTCGTTGTAATAGTAATGATAATAATAATGGTAGTAAACATAATTAAAAAAGAATAATTTCAATAATACTAATGACGACAATAATGGTATAAATCATAACGATAAGAAGAGCAATATTAATCATCATGATAATAGTAATAGTAATAATAACGAAAATTGACGATAATGATAATTATTTTAAAATTATCTTGCTTTTGATAATCTTCGACTTTCACAAATATTCTTAGTATCATTCTTGTCAGATACAAGATACTAATAAAAATGTGTTTTTCTCCTTAGTTATTTGGAGGGTTTGCAAAAATAATGCAATTTTTTTTTATTTTTCAACTTTATTTGTGGAAAAGAACATAATAAATTTTAATCATCAGAGTACTCTTTGTTATCGTCCAACATTTTATGTTACTTAATCAGTAATAAATGGATCCTCTTACCGACGGATTCTTGGCTTTTTGACGCTAAGAAGTTATGGATCCACCTTTGCACTTTTTTAAATATTTGAAAGTGTACACCTTGAAGCGCGTTATTTATGAATCTGAAAAGATTATAATCAGTTGGCACAAGGTCTAGAGAGTATGCAGGATGCCGAAAATTTTTCAGCCTTTAGACAATAAAGTTTGACGAACACGTTTCGAACAACTGCAATATTGGAGTAAATGTTCCACAAAGTACGTTTATTTATTGGCCATAGACTACGTCCAGTGAGATTACTGCATAATAAAATCATACCACATGGTATTGTAACATCGGCACGACGATTTATTCGAGTCTAAAATTTCGCTTAATGACTCTGGACACATGCTGGGCGCGTAGGTGGGACGTGGGGATAAAAGATAGTTCAGTCAAACGATACAGTATTTGCAAAAGGGGCTACGACTATTTTAACACGACTCAAAGCGACTGCTGTACAGTATCCCAATACACTCACTCACGGTGCGCCTAAAGTTTGTCGGTATTACCCGGAGTAACGTACTGAATGGTACTCCGTTCGCGATCCAGAGACTACCAGTATCGTAACGAGCAAAGGTATCGTTTCTAGAGGTTATGTAAATGGGGCAGAGTGTATTTTAATTTGCAGCCCATCTAGAATTAACCAATACCGCCACGAGTAATGGTATTTGTTCTGGTTTTTACGAAAAATTTAATGGATGATTTAATTTCCGTGGGTCCTAGGGTAGCAATACTGTTGCCAGTAATGGTGTACACAGTTGTATAATTGTTTCCCGGTATTCCACAGGTACTACTAATGCAGCGAGTAATGGTGTGTGCGTTAAATCTTATGCCCACGCCGAAAAAGAGAAAAAAAAGGGAAAAAGAAGTTTAAAATTTTATAAACCTCAAAAACTTACTTTTATTTAGAACTAAAACTTATGAACACGGCGAACCAGTGCGAGTGACATACAAATCAAAATAAAAACCGCGCTCGCGGTAGACCGAGTAATGGCAGAGACGAACTCTAATTATCCAGTCAACCGTTCAAGGGTGAAGACAATTGACTGGCTTTTTCGGGGCCTCCAGGCCTTTTTATAAGGAGTAGTGGACTTCAATCACGCGCTGGTTTAATAACGACGCAGAAAAACTTGCCGGGGGAAAATCTGGCAGAAATGACAATAGCCGAAAATCCAATTGGCTAGAACTGCTTTAGTTTAGCCACTCAGAAGTTGGCACTTCCCACATCCGGCTCACTCTCCTTCTTGAGTCAAGAAAAGGGAAGGTCATTCACTTACATATCCCCTTCCTTCCCCTTTTACATCCAAATTTTACAGGACCGTAATATAACTTAAAATTAACATTAAGTGAGAGTTTTATTAATATTTATTAATGCTAAACACTGTTGGTTTGTTCAACTGAACTCGTTGCAAAACGAGTGGTGAAAATCGCTTAACAATTCAATTAATGCTTGGATGAATAAGCGATCGGTGGGTTACGATATATCAATTAACACTAATACTTAAACAGCAGTAATGGTGGCCATTGCCATAATAACTTATGATTATAATCTTAGTGGTAGTCGATATAATAAAAATAATAATAGTAATAATAATAATAATAATAATAATAATAATAAGTGTAATAGTAAACATAATGATAGTACCTTGCCTATCGCGAGTTAACATAATAAGATTAACAGGTAGTTTTTACTGTTTATAATGTTGCGAAAATAATCTAGAATTTTGGTAGAATTTTAGTCAACATATTTTTCGCTGCTAGTCGTTGGAGAGGGAGCTGGCTCATGGTACCCTGGGAAATCGGAAATCCCGTTACCCCTGTTGAAGGCAGGAGTACAGATTCTCTCTCGACATCTCTGAAATTGGAAAAGGTGAAGGGTTGACTTTCTTGTTTTCCTTTACAATTAAAAATGTGATAGAATTGAATTAAATTACAAATCAGACTCTTGCAGTATGTTTATGAAGTTGTTGATGTGATACAAAAGGGTTACTCACTAAATCATAAGCCAGCAAACCTGAATGGTAAAAATTGGATAATTCTTTGAAAGTTAATAAAGTTGCTTCATTAGGTTTATCGTAGTAAATATGTAACGTTGTGGCGTGCTAATAGTGTAAACGAAAGTGTAGTATGTACAGGTTATTTTTAACTGTATTTAACAATTTTGGCATTTACTATTTATTTTCGCTTATCTGTATGTATTAACTCTAAGTTATTCTAATGTTTAACTTTATGTCGTTTAATCCTAATCTAAAGTTATATTCGTATTTAATATTACACCTCAGTTTAATTGTTTCTCGTTCATCTTTTGCATCGATGGTTATTTCACTTTTATGCATCAAAAAATATTTTGTTTGTTTTTAATTTCCGGTCAGCATCGGCCAGCATGCATGTACATGACTCATCATGGTGCTGCAAGTACGAGTAACTTGCAGGTAATTCATCTCTTTCCAGATACACTTTGGTTCTTGCCCAAAATATATTCAAAACAACGTGTTTAATTCTTAAGGAATGAGCGGGGAAAAATTTACTCGTAATTTTAGTTTACCGACGTTACAGTGTTATCAAGCAATAACTTTACTGGATGTAGTCTGTGGCCAGTAAATAGACGTGTTTTGTCAAACATATTACCCATATGTTTTAGCCGTTGATAATAACGTTTTCCTGTAATGATGTGACCCAGTTGTAGCAACTTATAGTACAAAATTTCCGACAAATCCCACCAAAAAGAAAGCATTACTTTGGCTGTAGAAATTTACGTTTTATAACGGACGTGAAGGGTTGTTCGGTATCAACATACTTTGTTCTATTCAAGTCATCAAAATAAGTTTAGTTTTTATTTCCTGTTATAATTTTTCGTGAAGACGACATCTCATCATGTTTAATAGAGGAGAATGGCAAGTATCTAATAGTTCGATTTTGTCTTTTTTCTTTTACCTGGTGTAGAACCTATGTTTCTGCATTTGCAATTATTCTTATCGCTTTCGGGTATCTGACAATTGTTGTTTGATCAAATCCAAGCAGTTCTGCTAATTATTGTTGAGTCTGACACAGATTCTCGTCAAGCAAAGCTGGCAAATAATTCCATAATCATTTTTCTGGACAACCTTCACGTTCATAGTTATCCAAACTAGAATAATTACTTTAAAACTGTTTGTACCATCTGATTACTATTGAACATATTACTAAGTTATCAATTAAAACTTTATTAAATGATTCAAAAGCATGTTTCGCCTTCTTCCCTAGTTGATATTTATGAAGATAACAATGGCGAAAACGTTCTTTACTTAGTGACATTGTTAACTTCATTCTTTTATACGTAGTAAAAAATTATATAAGAATCTTAACAGAGTATTCTTATAGCTTGAGTAAAGCACCACCACACCATGAAAGGGCGTGGAAAAATTAAAAACTTATATTATTTTCTGGTGTGACAAAAAAAAATGTTTTTCGTTTTCAGTTATTTTTTTATTGTTTTGAAAGATTTATTGCATTAAAGATATTGATTTATGACACTGCATTTTGTGTGAATTTTTAACAAATGTTTATCTGCATAAATCTTACAATAGTTTAACGTTTAGAAGTAAGTAAATCTAAAAAACATCATTTGAGATCATTGACGTGCTTTTTATGATAACTAGTGTGCTTGAATTACAAAAATAAATTTCACTGCATATTTTTTGAGTATTGCAGACATACTTATGTAACAATAAGTACATAAATCTTTCTACGTGTAAAATATAAATTTAAATATTCTTAATCCTAGTACACTTTATCTTTTAGTTGATTTACCATATGAATAATGTGATATAGCTGTATTAACACGTCACGTTTGACATATAAAGATTCGTAGTATTTGATACAAAAATAGTTACATACTTGACAAATTTCCTATGCAACTAAAACCAGTTTTAGCCACAATGTAAAAAGTAAGCTAGAACTCCTAAATATTTATAAAAGTACTAAAAAAGTTTGCTTTAACAAAAAAAACAATTGAAATCGTGTTTAATAAGATGCCCCCTTATTTACTATGCACCAGAGGTGAATGTACATACATATAACTTTTGTTCTAAGGGCTTGATTGTTCTAATTAATTAAATAATATGATTTTTTAAATTCTGTAGGATTCTAAATGCATCAAAAATGTTATCTTCCAAGACGGTAGAGATAGATAAGAAAGAGATTACTGATATAGGTGGCAAATAAACGGTGTGGTGGACGAAGAGCTGCAGAAAAGTGAGAAGGGCTAGGGGTGAGTGGTGGAAGGTTATTCAAACATAATTGCATCAAAAATTATCGAAGAATACGAAAATAACTATGTAAATTGAAGGGAAGCTAATAATAAGCTGTGTGAAAGCAGACAGCGCTAAGACTCACTTTTGTCCAAACAACTATATAATATAGTATACATGTAACCCCATCAAAAATTTAAGTAAAACTAATAAGATAAATAAGACCATTTATTAGAAGTAACGATAACAATAGGGAAACATGTGAAAATATTCATTTCATTTACATATGTACAAATATAGTGAATATACCGGTACAATAAAAAGAAGAACGTAAATGCTAGATGTTTTAGTATTTTTCTTCGGCAAAGCTTTAGCGATATCACGGTGGGTGTGGGTAGATGTGTTGACAGACTCACCAAAATAACTTCAATATCGAAATACATAAACATATACGTAGAAAGAGACAGTGTTTATTTGTATGTTTCTTAAAAATCTCAGCAACTAATGAACCAAGTGATCCCAAATTATGAGAGAAGTTCAATTACAACTTTTTATGTGCCATAGGCTATTAAAATTACCTATACGTTTAATAGAAATGTTACTATGCTGAAAGAAAGTTTAAACTTTTAACCGCTAAAAAGTGAGTGGTTATGTTGACAATGTTACTTTACATTGACTGAGCCATTTCCGCAATCAATTTTATAGAGTTACTCTAATAAGTCAAAGTTTGTAGTAGGCTTCAGTAACGTATGATACGCACATTAGCACATAGTCGATGTTAAATGATCACACATCTTATAAAACTTTATATCTCATAAAATTTTGACCATTTCGGACCGTATATAATGTGGAAAAGACCTTTAATCTTACTAATGTATAAGTCAAAGTCGCAAAAACCGTTGTAATCGCTAACTGCGAAAACTACTCAACTAATCTAGCTGAAATTTTACATACTGATTCTTGATACTTCCTAGATGGTTCAAGTACAGCTTTTAGCTTAAAAAAATTAATAGCAATCAATAAGCTTAAAACTTTGCAAAAATATGCTAGCTTTTCACTTTAATTTAGCAGGATCCGCTAGGTGCCGTATAATTTAAATCGAAGCTACCTGCAATGAAATTAGGTAAGTCTGGTTATAACATCCACGCTCAGATTTTCGGATATCGTAGTCATGCACCGGCAATGCATAAAGCATAAAGCTGGAAGACGTGCAGCTAGGTATTCCGGCTATCGACAACACTGTTCTCTAATGTAAGAGCGACTTACGTCGAACTCCATCCCAAATCACCAAGATAAACGAATTCTGCCAATAAATACGCTTTCCGATCGCTAACGTCTCCAGCGTAATACCAGGAGACGTCTAGTCAGAGCACAATCTGCTCTAGCAATTAAGGGTTTCATGGCCGTTCTTTTCCGACTAACGATGAGTGGTTGGTTATCCGGAGAACGTCCCAAAGACGAGATATCTTTTGGCCAGCAGCGTACTTACTTCCAGCACGGTCACCATACTTAGAGACTTCGAGGGTAAAAGTCAAGCTACCTGCAGCTGACTCTCCAGCATTAAAACTAATAATAAGATATAATTGGAAGTATCTCCATTAGCTCTTTTCAGGGCGCTCATAAGTTTTTACGTTAACTAAATTACCATCAATTTCACCAATTTTTTCAAGGCAATCTTACGATGAACTACCTTTCCCACAAGATATGTACAAACAACAACTGTTTCCGGCAACGCTTTGGCCATAAAATGACTATATAAAGCCGGACATTGTTAAATAAAGTTAGTCGTTTACTAGCAGACGTCACGATTAAAGACCTTCGTTGCGATGCTAAAAACTCCAAATACTAACGATCTTGCATTACCTTCTTAACTCTAAGAATTTAACCAGGAATCACCGAATTTTTTGAGATTTTTGCCAGATGAACCTAACAGATATGGAGAAAAAATAAACTTAAGCAAACGGAACAGTTTCTAACAAGCAACTATCGCGAACCAATATCTACAGCTTAGATCACCAAAATCACTGACCTCTGCAAAAAAAGCTGCTTTAGACATAAACGTCTCCAGAGTAACACCAGGAGACGTTTGGAAAGAGCTCTACAACTAGCTCTAATGCTTCAGAAGTTGTAGTTTTCCTCCTAATCAGTATGATGCTATAACAGCAGGCCAGAGAAGAACATCCCCAAGATATTTATACTGATACGTTTGCTGGAAACTTTAGCCAAAAAAGAGTTTAGTTCACCAGTCCTTTTTAAGGCCATTAGACGTCAAACTATCTTGCCAACAAATATATTACAACCAAACAAAATAGACAAAAACAGTTTTTAGGGGCCACAAAAGTTTTAACCATGCCTATAGTCACAGGAGAGCGAATTGGATGGAAAACCAAAATCCTTCAAATGTACACAATTTTAGGCATCAAGAAAATGACGCAGAATGTTTATCTAGATTAAAACTGCAGCGTCAAAATTGAAAAATAAAGAAACAATTACGTGAGAGATCAGCTGTCAATTACAACCCTTATAGTAATGACTTGAATCTTGAAGATTTTTAAATAGGTAGGATATATGTATTTTTATATAATATGGTAATAAAAAACAGAGAGATTACGCTCTAGGACTTTGCTGCTATGGTAAAAAAGTTGTAAGGCTAAAAAAAGAAATTTTTTAACTACTCATTTTTGTCAGATCCAAATCTTTACACTTTTGACAAACAAATAGCCCTTTTCTGTTGTTATAACGTGAAAAAATGTAAATCAACGACCCCTTGGAGCCAACAATTATTTTGTGGCATCAGGAACGCATAGTACTTTTCAGCATAATTAGTTTTTTTTCCATTTTTACAGCTTATTATTTGACTAAATAAACTGCATGATTCCGAACAGAAACATTTTTAAAAAAAGTTTTTTTGTTTTGAGAAGTGTCAGGAATAGATGTACAATTTTTAACTGAAAATATTTTACATTGCATGTCATCATACTGCGGTGTTTCATTCAGTAAGTCTCGGGCAAAGCGGGGGGAAGATGGGAGGGCCGCTTGTATATTGGATTTTCTACTTTGATAGTGATTTGTACAAACGATAACAGTTGGAACATGATTTAAACATAATAACAAGCCCAAAAATTAGTGGAGAGCGATTTTATCTTAGTTATTAATAGATTTCATAAAAGCCAGTAATGCCACAATTTTTTTAAAATAAATTAAAAAAATGATCGTAAAATTTTTTTTTGTGCAAATACATGAGGGCCCAAAAAATTGTAGATCATTTTGGTCCGGGAAAGTAATTGTCACTTCCATACCGTAAAATATACTGGTTTTTATACAATTGATGCAATATATACGTAAAATCCAAGCATTTTATGCATGACTCAAGTGTCACACTAACGCAGTATAAGTTCTCATGTTGGTCAATGATTCCAAGGTAGTGCACTCTCATTTTTTATGACATATTATCTAATGACATCAGTACTTACAAAAAATACAAAAAAATCTTAAATTTATGATTTTAATTGAATAGTTTTCCAATTTATGGCTGCATGCAGGATAAAACTTACACAGTATAATGACATAAGTATCAGAAGCAATGTTTAAAAATTTTTTTTGGTTAAGTTTAATGATTAAATTTATTTTAAGAAATGATCAATAGTATTAAAATAAGTTTTAAAACATAAGAAAAACTTTAATTTAAATATAAATAGTACAATATCACCATTTAATAGACATAAGCAATTCTATAGACAAGAAAAAAAAGATAAGTTTTTGCATGGGGCTGATAAAAAGATAAAGGCTCTATTAATCTTTTAGGGAGGGGCTGGGCGAAATTTTAGAAAATATAAGTTTTTTAAGGGTTGAAAAAATAAAACCCTAAAAACTTTCCAGCCCTTGAAAGAAGCTGAGATCGACCATAAACAAAATTTGAAAAAATATAAGTTTTTCAAAGGGGGCTGACAAAAACCCTAAAATTTCTAAGTCCTTGCGGGGGGCTAAAGAAGGGCTAGATAAAAATACGAAAAAATTCAAGCTCCTGGGACGCTGATAAAAACCTGAAGTATTTTTGAGTCTCTGAGGGGGGAGAAGAGCATGAGGGGGGGAGGTGAGAAGAAAAATAATGAGTTATGGAAATTTTAGAAAAATAATTTTTTATATGCATTATAGGAGAAAACGATTAAATTTCGGAGAAGGGGACGAAAGCGCGTGATGAGGGGGATCTCAAATAAATAACAATCAGGCAAGAAAAACTAAGCTTTTCGTTCTTACAATTACAAATATACAGAAGTAGGGCTCTTCCTTCCTTCCAAGTTTTGTTTTGCATGGTAATACAAAACCCACTAAGATTTTTTACGAGATCATCACTAAATACGAACACTGTGCATACTATGGCACAATTATAATTTTGTTACAAGCGTTAAATTTATACTTAGCACTAATAAATAGAGGTAAAAAAAGAGAAGGACTCATAGCAAAAAAAGAGTGGAAACGAACTCGTTCCGTTTTAGCTGAACTCTTGAGTACGGCGTGATAGTGATCTTAGCCGTAGACGATACTTGCACTTGTACGCACTTATATGTTATGAGATGGCGAGGTTGATACAGTGAGTCAAAATATATGAGAGGTGGAGGATAAGATAATTCAATAAATTCTGCGTAGGCTTGTATTATCAAACTTAATAATTTTGGTGTCTATTTCTTGATGATAATCTATTAAATGAAACGTACATGAACCTTTCCTTACCTCTACTTATTAGCAAGTATAAATTGGACGCATGTAGTAAAATTCTACTTGTGCCATAGTATACACAGCGTGCGTATTTAGTGATAATCTCGTAAAAAATCTTGGTAGGTTTCGTATTACCATGTAAAACAAAACTTAGTAATAATTACATTATCCATCTGCATTTCATTTAATATATTATATTATCATCAAGAAATAGACACCAAGATTATTAAGTTTATTAAGTAATGATTTAATATTTCAAAAAACATAACATTTAAAAAACATTATCC
>NW_019379958.1:531194-560789 GCF_000648655.2 Copidosoma floridanum
CATGTTGATCGAAACAAAAAATCATTTATTTATTTTTTTAGCAATAACTTCCGATGCGTAATAAAAAATAATTATTTGAAAGTAGCAAATTATAAGATTAAGATTTGAAAATCTTATCCGATAAAAATTATAGCTGTGTTTATTAATACGTCAAAAGGAATTTTTTTTTTTTCTTGAAGTTTTAGGGTGTGTCATCTTTTCATGGTTTGGTACGGCTATCCGCAATGACTACCACAGTATGTTTTTTTTCTTTTTTTAAAACTTGAGTTTTAATAAACATGAATGATCATTTTACTTTTTAGACTTACCCATAAGCATTTAAAACTTGACATATAAAAGAATAATTAATAACAAAAAAGCTAACGTTCCTTAAACTCCCTACTCATAAGACTTCATATGAAAAAATAAATGTAACAAAAAGGATAGATAACTTTATACAGCTAAGGACAACAGTTCTTTTAAATACATCGTGGAGGCTAGGGTTAAAAGACTTACAGAACATTGTTAATGGGTTTACATGGCATGACACATTATGAAACATACGTTAAATATTTTTAAAAATTGCAGGAATGCTCAAACTGTTGTATGTATTTCGAAAATAGTGTTAGGTGTTACAAAGGGTTTGCAAAGGGGCAACTTAAAAATGTTCGGGAGTAGTGCAGGGCACGGAAGGGCCACAAAAAAATTACAGAAAGTGAAAATAACAGACAAATCAATGGAATTTTTCGTTATTAGCAGCGAGAGGAAGGAGGAACAGAGCCCAGGAGGCTCCATAGGCTCTAAAAATTATTTTCCTTTAATGACTCAGTGGTGAACTTTCTAGCCTTCTAGCTAGAGAAACTTGAGAGATAATGGGTTTGAATTCCATAAAAAATTATAAAGATTTTTTTCTCAGACTTTTTCGATGGGATGAGTACTCACGACACCAAAACATCGATTATCCGATTTTTGAAAACGAAGAGTGGATTTTTTTTATTGACGTACAGTAACGTCCTTTCCAAAAGTAAGCCATCACCTGGCCAGCTTATCGAGAAAAGTCACTATCAATTTTAAAAATGTCGTTACAGCGAATTAGATGATTTACTGGAAAATTTCTTAAAACTTCATAACAGCTGGAATGTGCTTGAGAAAATTGTTACGCTCTGTGAATAGTACCTAGTAGGATAGATGACCAAGTCGTCTGCGGGAAACTATGCAACAGGCCTATGTAAAAGACTCACATACTTTGAAAAAAATAGGGTAATTACGGAAAAAATAACAAGAATACTAGAGATTAGGCACATAGGATACGTAAATATCTGCAATGGATATACGTGAAATTTTAATACTACTACTTTTATTTTAGTAGGTTGAAATAATATTGTGAAAAATCGAATTTTTCTTTATTTTGCAAGGGGGAGTGAGGGTGATAGAGGGATAGGGAAGAGAGCACCAGAGGGTAGTGTGAAGACTTTGCTTCAACAACTACATTATTCTGAAGATATATAGATACATATCTTATATTTTGTTGTTGCAATACCAAATTCAGTCGGTCAACCCCACTAAGTCCTTTTTTTATTTACATTCAATCTTAAAATTTTTAAATATTTCCAGTCCTTTTAAAAGAAGACAAAAATTTGAATATTGTTTCATTATGGTAACCTCATTATTTTCAAGCAAATTAACACCCTCCTGTCTCTCTCAACCCTTTTGACTTTTTAAAATAGCCTTCTTTAGCTTCCCTTGAAGGCCACTGTATCTTGTTGTATAATTATGTGAGCTTTTATTATATTGTTATGAGACCTGACTTGAGTGACTTTCCTCACCCCTCTCAAGATTTTAAAATCGCTTCTGAGGTTTCCTTGGAATAAAAAAAATATCAACACTGTATTATACCTTGTTATATAATTAAGTATTCTCTGCACCAATTATCGAAAAGAAATTTTATTGTTAAAGTAAACAGTTTTATATCTCATATAATAGGGCATAAGCAATCAGTAAAATAGTTTTTAAATTACAGAAAATACACAATGAACAAAATAATTTATACACGTAAGAGTGTCAGTAAATTAATTACATTTAAATTAAGTTACTTCAAAATCAGTTGGCCAGGATAATCTTTAATTTCATTGACTAAAATAACCTTGGAATAATAGTAGTTTAACTAATATATTAGACAAAGTCCCAAAAACGTTGTAATCGGTAACCATGAAAACTAAAACATTGATTTTGATGAAATTTTGCATACCAATTCTTGACATTTCAAGGATGGTTTAAGTATTATTTTTCTTTAAAGATAATTAATAATAATAGCAATAAAAAAGCTCAAAGTTTTGTGAAAAACCACTAGCTTTGCACTTTATTTCAGAAGGATTCGCTGAATGGCGTCAAAGTAAAACTGAAGCAACTGTCAATCAAAATCAATCAGTCTGTTGATAGTATTGCCAAGCAAAATGACGAGTTCGGTGATTTTTTACTGGTAGTACGCTAAAAACAAAGCTGTTAGTCGTGCAGCTGAGTGGTCCGCTTACGAATGACACTCTGACACTCTGCATTTGCCATAAGCAAGTAACTTACGCCAATTTTCAACCAGAATCACGAAGATGTCAGAGTGTTGTGAAAAACCGGCGTTGTGAATGCAAACTTCTCTGGCGTAATACTCGAAGACGATTGGCCAGAACACAATCAGCTCTGACGCATTAGAGTGACTTACCTGGTACTGCCAAATCATTTCTCACTAAAACAGCAAGCGTGGAAAAACAAAGTCAAGGGGTTCGGTCAATTATATCTGTTAGAAATATCGTCAGCCTTCGACTGAAAGTATCACCACTGGTTCTTTTCAGGGTCATCATTAATCCGTACATTTACTAAACCACCATCAGTATTATCAGTCCTTTCTAGGGTCATTAAACATTGAATTGTTTTGCCTAAAAATATTTGTATTATAACTATTCCTAACAAATACTTTAAAGCGAATTTCGGCATTAGTTCATTTACTGATAGAAAATATAAAGCCGGACACTTCTAAACCAAATCAATGAACCTACATTACTCTTTCAACTATCGGCATTCAACTAAGAATCACCAATTCTCTTCGATGTCTGCGCTCAGTTAGCTTAATAGTGAAGCTATGAAGGACACACAAACTCGAGTGGACGTGACACTAGAAGACCTAGACCTAGTAAAACAAACAGACTTTGAAATAGATAACTATACTTAGCTCTAAAACTATACACCATTGTGATTTTCTTCCCAATGAGTGTTCTGCTACTACAGCAGGCCACAGAACACAACCTTGAGGTATCCAGGCTGACACGATTGCTTAAAACTTTCGTCAATAGAGAGTTTAGTTCGACGATCTTATTTATTACCTAATTATATAAATAAAAAAAGCACTCTCGTAAAGATTTTCAACCAGTGACCTTCTGCACCTGAACCCAAGACCTAACCCACTCTGCTATAAGTGGTTCCAATATAAGAAAATCAGTTACTTCTTGTTATCGTGTGGTTCCTAATTTATTTTGAATTTAAATACTCATTTACACTTTATTCATTAATATATTCTTTATTTGATAANCATTTAGCATAACTTTTTGAATTGTTTTTTAAAGTAAAATCATTTATTTATTTTTTTAGCAATAACTTCCGATGCGTAATAAAAAATAATTATTTGAAAGTAGCAAATTATAAGATTAAGATTTGAAAATCTTATCCGATAAAAATTATAGCTGTGTTTATTAATACGTCAAAAGGAATTTTTTTTTTTTCTTGAAGTTTTAGGGTGTGTCATCTTTTCATGGTTTGGTACGGCTATCCGCAATGACTACCACAGTATGTTTTTTTTCTTTTTTTAAAACTTGAGTTTTAATAAACATGAATGATCATTTTACTTTTTAGACTTACCCATAAGCATTTAAAACTTGACATATAAAAGAATAATTAATAACAAAAAAGCTAACGTTCCTTAAACTCCCTACTCATAAGACTTCATATGAAAAAATAAATGTAACAAAAAGGATAGATAACTTTATACAGCTAAGGACAACAGTTCTTTTAAATACATCGTGGAGGCTAGGGTTAAAAGACTTACAGAACATTGTTAATGGGTTTACATGGCATGACACATTATGAAACATACGTTAAATATTTTTAAAAATTGCAGGAATGCTCAAACTGTTGTATGTATTTCGAAAATAGTGTTAGGTGTTACAAAGGGTTTGCAAAGGGGCAACTTAAAAATGTTCGGGAGTAGTGCAGGGCACGGAAGGGCCACAAAAAAATTACAGAAAGTGAAAATAACAGACAAATCAATGGAATTTTTCGTTATTAGCAGCGAGAGGAAGGAGGAACAGAGCCCAGGAGGCTCCATAGGCTCTAAAAATTATTTTCCTTTAATGACTCAGTGGTGAACTTTCTAGCCTTCTAGCTAGAGAAACTTGAGAGATAATGGGTTTGAATTCCATAAAAAATTATAAAGATTTTTTTCTCAGACTTTTTCGATGGGATGAGTACTCACGACACCAAAACATCGATTATCCGATTTTTGAAAACGAAGAGTGGATTTTTTTTATTGACGTACAGTAACGTCCTTTCCAAAAGTAAGCCATCACCTGGCCAGCTTATCGAGAAAAGTCACTATCAATTTTAAAAATGTCGTTACAGCGAATTAGATGATTTACTGGAAAATTTCTTAAAACTTCATAACAGCTGGAATGTGCTTGAGAAAATTGTTACGCTCTGTGAATAGTACCTAGTAGGATAGATGACCAAGTCGTCTGCGGGAAACTATGCAACAGGCCTATGTAAAAGACTCACATACTTTGAAAAAAATAGGGTAATTACGGAAAAAATAACAAGAATACTAGAGATTAGGCACATAGGATACGTAAATATCTGCAATGGATATACGTGAAATTTTAATACTACTACTTTTATTTTAGTAGGTTGAAATAATATTGTGAAAAATCGAATTTTTCTTTATTTTGCAAGGGGGAGTGAGGGTGATAGAGGGATAGGGAAGAGAGCACCAGAGGGTAGTGTGAAGACTTTGCTTCAACAACTACATTATTCTGAAGATATATAGATACATATCTTATATTTTGTTGTTGCAATACCAAATTCAGTCGGTCAACCCCACTAAGTCCTTTTTTTATTTACATTCAATCTTAAAATTTTTAAATATTTCCAGTCCTTTTAAAAGAAGACAAAAATTTGAATATTGTTTCATTATGGTAACCTCATTATTTTCAAGCAAATTAACACCCTCCTGTCTCTCTCAACCCTTTTGACTTTTTAAAATAGCCTTCTTTAGCTTCCCTTGAAGGCCACTGTATCTTGTTGTATAATTATGTGAGCTTTTATTATATTGTTATGAGACCTGACTTGAGTGACTTTCCTCACCCCTCTCAAGATTTTAAAATCGCTTCTGAGGTTTCCTTGGAATAAAAAAAATATCAACACTGTATTATACCTTGTTATATAATTAAGTATTCTCTGCACCAATTATCGAAAAGAAATTTTATTGTTAAAGTAAACAGTTTTATATCTCATATAATAGGGCATAAGCAATCAGTAAAATAGTTTTTAAATTACAGAAAATACACAATGAACAAAATAATTTATACACGTAAGAGTGTCAGTAAATTAATTACATTTAAATTAAGTTACTTCAAAATCAGTTGGCCAGGATAATCTTTAATTTCATTGACTAAAATAACCTTGGAATAATAGTAGTTTAACTAATATATTAGACAAAGTCCCAAAAACGTTGTAATCGGTAACCATGAAAACTAAAACATTGATTTTGATGAAATTTTGCATACCAATTCTTGACATTTCAAGGATGGTTTAAGTATTATTTTTCTTTAAAGATAATTAATAATAATAGCAATAAAAAAGCTCAAAGTTTTGTGAAAAACCACTAGCTTTGCACTTTATTTCAGAAGGATTCGCTGAATGGCGTCAAAGTAAAACTGAAGCAACTGTCAATCAAAATCAATCAGTCTGTTGATAGTATTGCCAAGCAAAATGACGAGTTCGGTGATTTTTTACTGGTAGTACGCTAAAAACAAAGCTGTTAGTCGTGCAGCTGAGTGGTCCGCTTACGAATGACACTCTGACACTCTGCATTTGCCATAAGCAAGTAACTTACGCCAATTTTCAACCAGAATCACGAAGATGTCAGAGTGTTGTGAAAAACCGGCGTTGTGAATGCAAACTTCTCTGGCGTAATACTCGAAGACGATTGGCCAGAACACAATCAGCTCTGACGCATTAGAGTGACTTACCTGGTACTGCCAAATCATTTCTCACTAAAACAGCAAGCGTGGAAAAACAAAGTCAAGGGGTTCGGTCAATTATATCTGTTAGAAATATCGTCAGCCTTCGACTGAAAGTATCACCACTGGTTCTTTTCAGGGTCATCATTAATCCGTACATTTACTAAACCACCATCAGTATTATCAGTCCTTTCTAGGGTCATTAAACATTGAATTGTTTTGCCTAAAAATATTTGTATTATAACTATTCCTAACAAATACTTTAAAGCGAATTTCGGCATTAGTTCATTTACTGATAGAAAATATAAAGCCGGACACTTCTAAACCAAATCAATGAACCTACATTACTCTTTCAACTATCGGCATTCAACTAAGAATCACCAATTCTCTTCGATGTCTGCGCTCAGTTAGCTTAATAGTGAAGCTATGAAGGACACACAAACTCGAGTGGACGTGACACTAGAAGACCTAGACCTAGTAAAACAAACAGACTTTGAAATAGATAACTATACTTAGCTCTAAAACTATACACCATTGTGATTTTCTTCCCAATGAGTGTTCTGCTACTACAGCAGGCCACAGAACACAACCTTGAGGTATCCAGGCTGACACGATTGCTTAAAACTTTCGTCAATAGAGAGTTTAGTTCGACGATCTTATTTATTACCTAATTATATAAATAAAAAAAGCACTCTCGTAAAGATTTTCAACCAGTGACCTTCTGCACCTGAACCCAAGACCTAACCCACTCTGCTATAAGTGGTTCCAATATAAGAAAATCAGTTACTTCTTGTTATCGTGTGGTTCCTAATTTATTTTGAATTTAAATACTCATTTACACTTTATTCATTAATATATTCTTTATTTGATAAGTTACTTTTTTTAAAATACTTTTTTAAAACTTTAAAAAGGGTATTTTTTAGTAACAGTTTTTTTATACAAATATCAATATTCGTTTATTTATCATCATTTATGAATTAAAAAAATAAATAAATGGTTGTTAAAACGTTTTTTTCATTTTTTTAAAAACTTTTTAGCAGTTTTACATTTTTCTTGTTGTTTTTCCGTTGATACAAGTTTTTATGAATACATAAATTAATTTTTATTGCGTCATATTCTTTTACAATATTTTCATTCGTGACTCAAGTGATTTTTTGACTATTGACTTTTAAAGACATTTATTACAGACAGCGGGGTAAAATTTCAGAGAGGTGAGAGGAAAAGTAATGTGCAGCAACGCTGGCAATAATTTTGCTCATATGGAGATACTTTCAGACACACTTTTATGCTTGCTTGATCCCCTCTGTCCTTATTTGTTTATTAAATAACTTGCGGATCAAGCTAAAAATTGTAAAGGTGTTAAAAAGTAAAGACTTTTTCGATGGGATGAGTACTCACGACACCAAAACATCGATTATCCGATTTTTGAAAACGAAGAGTGGATTTTTTTTATTGACGTACAGTAACGTCCTTTCCAAAAGTAAGCCATCACCTGGCCAGCTTATCGAGAAAAGTCACTATCAATTTTAAAAATGTCGTTACAGCGAATTAGATGATTTACTGGAAAATTTCTTAAAACTTCATAACAGCTGGAATGTGCTTGAGAAAATTGTTACGCTCTGTGAATAGTACCTAGTAGGATAGATGACCAAGTCGTCTGCGGGAAACTATGCAACAGGCCTATGTAAAAGACTCACATACTTTGAAAAAAATAGGGTAATTACGGAAAAAATAACAAGAATACTAGAGATTAGGCACATAGGATACGTAAATATCTGCAATGGATATACGTGAAATTTTAATACTACTACTTTTATTTTAGTAGGTTGAAATAATATTGTGAAAAATCGAATTTTTCTTTATTTTGCAAGGGGGAGTGAGGGTGATAGAGGGATAGGGAAGAGAGCACCAGAGGGTAGTGTGAAGACTTTGCTTCAACAACTACATTATTCTGAAGATATATAGATACATATCTTATATTTTGTTGTTGCAATACCAAATTCAGTCGGTCAACCCCACTAAGTCCTTTTTTTATTTACATTCAATCTTAAAATTTTTAAATATTTCCAGTCCTTTTAAAAGAAGACAAAAATTTGAATATTGTTTCATTATGGTAACCTCATTATTTTCAAGCAAATTAACACCCTCCTGTCTCTCTCAACCCTTTTGACTTTTTAAAATAGCCTTCTTTAGCTTCCCTTGAAGGCCACTGTATCTTGTTGTATAATTATGTGAGCTTTTATTATATTGTTATGAGACCTGACTTGAGTGACTTTCCTCACCCCTCTCAAGATTTTAAAATCGCTTCTGAGGTTTCCTTGGAATAAAAAAAATATCAACACTGTATTATACCTTGTTATATAATTAAGTATTCTCTGCACCAATTATCGAAAAGAAATTTTATTGTTAAAGTAAACAGTTTTATATCTCATATAATAGGGCATAAGCAATCAGTAAAATAGTTTTTAAATTACAGAAAATACACAATGAACAAAATAATTTATACACGTAAGAGTGTCAGTAAATTAATTACATTTAAATTAAGTTACTTCAAAATCAGTTGGCCAGGATAATCTTTAATTTCATTGACTAAAATAACCTTGGAATAATAGTAGTTTAACTAATATATTAGACAAAGTCCCAAAAACGTTGTAATCGGTAACCATGAAAACTAAAACATTGATTTTGATGAAATTTTGCATACCAATTCTTGACATTTCAAGGATGGTTTAAGTATTATTTTTCTTTAAAGATAATTAATAATAATAGCAATAAAAAAGCTCAAAGTTTTGTGAAAAACCACTAGCTTTGCACTTTATTTCAGAAGGATTCGCTGAATGGCGTCAAAGTAAAACTGAAGCAACTGTCAATCAAAATCAATCAGTCTGTTGATAGTATTGCCAAGCAAAATGACGAGTTCGGTGATTTTTTACTGGTAGTACGCTAAAAACAAAGCTGTTAGTCGTGCAGCTGAGTGGTCCGCTTACGAATGACACTCTGACACTCTGCATTTGCCATAAGCAAGTAACTTACGCCAATTTTCAACCAGAATCACGAAGATGTCAGAGTGTTGTGAAAAACCGGCGTTGTGAATGCAAACTTCTCTGGCGTAATACTCGAAGACGATTGGCCAGAACACAATCAGCTCTGACGCATTAGAGTGACTTACCTGGTACTGCCAAATCATTTCTCACTAAAACAGCAAGCGTGGAAAAACAAAGTCAAGGGGTTCGGTCAATTATATCTGTTAGAAATATCGTCAGCCTTCGACTGAAAGTATCACCACTGGTTCTTTTCAGGGTCATCATTAATCCGTACATTTACTAAACCACCATCAGTATTATCAGTCCTTTCTAGGGTCATTAAACATTGAATTGTTTTGCCTAAAAATATTTGTATTATAACTATTCCTAACAAATACTTTAAAGCGAATTTCGGCATTAGTTCATTTACTGATAGAAAATATAAAGCCGGACACTTCTAAACCAAATCAATGAACCTACATTACTCTTTCAACTATCGGCATTCAACTAAGAATCACCAATTCTCTTCGATGTCTGCGCTCAGTTAGCTTAATAGTGAAGCTATGAAGGACACACAAACTCGAGTGGACGTGACACTAGAAGACCTAGACCTAGTAAAACAAACAGACTTTGAAATAGATAACTATACTTAGCTCTAAAACTATACACCATTGTGATTTTCTTCCCAATGAGTGTTCTGCTACTACAGCAGGCCACAGAACACAACCTTGAGGTATCCAGGCTGACACGATTGCTTAAAACTTTCGTCAATAGAGAGTTTAGTTCGACGATCTTATTTATTACCTAATTATATAAATAAAAAAAGCACTCTCGTAAAGATTTTCAACCAGTGACCTTCTGCACCTNCATGTTGATCGAAACAAAAAATCATTTATTTATTTTTTTAGCAATAACTTCCGATGCGTAATAAAAAATAATTATTTGAAAGTAGCAAATTATAAGATTAAGATTTGAAAATCTTATCCGATAAAAATTATAGCTGTGTTTATTAATACGTCAAAAGGAATTTTTTTTTTTTCTTGAAGTTTTAGGGTGTGTCATCTTTTCATGGTTTGGTACGGCTATCCGCAATGACTACCACAGTATGTTTTTTTTCTTTTTTTAAAACTTGAGTTTTAATAAACATGAATGATCATTTTACTTTTTAGACTTACCCATAAGCATTTAAAACTTGACATATAAAAGAATAATTAATAACAAAAAAGCTAACGTTCCTTAAACTCCCTACTCATAAGACTTCATATGAAAAAATAAATGTAACAAAAAGGATAGATAACTTTATACAGCTAAGGACAACAGTTCTTTTAAATACATCGTGGAGGCTAGGGTTAAAAGACTTACAGAACATTGTTAATGGGTTTACATGGCATGACACATTATGAAACATACGTTAAATATTTTTAAAAATTGCAGGAATGCTCAAACTGTTGTATGTATTTCGAAAATAGTGTTAGGTGTTACAAAGGGTTTGCAAAGGGGCAACTTAAAAATGTTCGGGAGTAGTGCAGGGCACGGAAGGGCCACAAAAAAATTACAGAAAGTGAAAATAACAGACAAATCAATGGAATTTTTCGTTATTAGCAGCGAGAGGAAGGAGGAACAGAGCCCAGGAGGCTCCATAGGCTCTAAAAATTATTTTCCTTTAATGACTCAGTGGTGAACTTTCTAGCCTTCTAGCTAGAGAAACTTGAGAGATAATGGGTTTGAATTCCATAAAAAATTATAAAGATTTTTTTCTCAGACTTTTTCGATGGGATGAGTACTCACGACACCAAAACATCGATTATCCGATTTTTGAAAACGAAGAGTGGATTTTTTTTATTGACGTACAGTAACGTCCTTTCCAAAAGTAAGCCATCACCTGGCCAGCTTATCGAGAAAAGTCACTATCAATTTTAAAAATGTCGTTACAGCGAATTAGATGATTTACTGGAAAATTTCTTAAAACTTCATAACAGCTGGAATGTGCTTGAGAAAATTGTTACGCTCTGTGAATAGTACCTAGTAGGATAGATGACCAAGTCGTCTGCGGGAAACTATGCAACAGGCCTATGTAAAAGACTCACATACTTTGAAAAAAATAGGGTAATTACGGAAAAAATAACAAGAATACTAGAGATTAGGCACATAGGATACGTAAATATCTGCAATGGATATACGTGAAATTTTAATACTACTACTTTTATTTTAGTAGGTTGAAATAATATTGTGAAAAATCGAATTTTTCTTTATTTTGCAAGGGGGAGTGAGGGTGATAGAGGGATAGGGAAGAGAGCACCAGAGGGTAGTGTGAAGACTTTGCTTCAACAACTACATTATTCTGAAGATATATAGATACATATCTTATATTTTGTTGTTGCAATACCAAATTCAGTCGGTCAACCCCACTAAGTCCTTTTTTTATTTACATTCAATCTTAAAATTTTTAAATATTTCCAGTCCTTTTAAAAGAAGACAAAAATTTGAATATTGTTTCATTATGGTAACCTCATTATTTTCAAGCAAATTAACACCCTCCTGTCTCTCTCAACCCTTTTGACTTTTTAAAATAGCCTTCTTTAGCTTCCCTTGAAGGCCACTGTATCTTGTTGTATAATTATGTGAGCTTTTATTATATTGTTATGAGACCTGACTTGAGTGACTTTCCTCACCCCTCTCAAGATTTTAAAATCGCTTCTGAGGTTTCCTTGGAATAAAAAAAATATCAACACTGTATTATACCTTGTTATATAATTAAGTATTCTCTGCACCAATTATCGAAAAGAAATTTTATTGTTAAAGTAAACAGTTTTATATCTCATATAATAGGGCATAAGCAATCAGTAAAATAGTTTTTAAATTACAGAAAATACACAATGAACAAAATAATTTATACACGTAAGAGTGTCAGTAAATTAATTACATTTAAATTAAGTTACTTCAAAATCAGTTGGCCAGGATAATCTTTAATTTCATTGACTAAAATAACCTTGGAATAATAGTAGTTTAACTAATATATTAGACAAAGTCCCAAAAACGTTGTAATCGGTAACCATGAAAACTAAAACATTGATTTTGATGAAATTTTGCATACCAATTCTTGACATTTCAAGGATGGTTTAAGTATTATTTTTCTTTAAAGATAATTAATAATAATAGCAATAAAAAAGCTCAAAGTTTTGTGAAAAACCACTAGCTTTGCACTTTATTTCAGAAGGNATTTTTTATTGATTTTCTAATTTTTTGTTGTATTTTACAGTCATTTATAAAAACTATTCTTAATAGGCTCTGGAATGCTGTTTTATCATTTAGTTATACAATATAGTCATTGGCATGGTAAAAAACCGCCTCAGATTCAATTGTGAAATCAATCACTTAAAATTACACTGCAAACGATATCTTATTTTACATGGCTTCCAAACCATCGAACTACAGTTAAAATACGCATATAAGGAAATAGATCATCAGTGATGCAAGTCAAGTAAGTAAAGGCCGAGACTTGAACCCAATGAACCACGCCAAACCACAAGATCTGCAGCCTCTGCCACTGTATCACCGTGGTCCGTAAAAACTCAATTTATATTTACTTAAAATTTCAAGTACTATTAGTCTTTTGTGTTATAAATGAAATTTGAAAATTGAAAAAGTAGTGATTAATTAGTAATTTATGTAAGATAAAAGGATTATTGTAACGAAATAAAACATAACAGAATTATTGAACTATGGTATTAGAGAAAGAGTAATAACTAATGAAAATTAAGAAATTCAGTATTATAAAAAATTTAGTAAAAAATGAAAATTGATTTTAGTGAATTATTTTAACTTTTATTTCAAGAAAAAATAGTGGAGGGTTGGGGGCGCAGCCCTACTAATAAAAATATCCATTTTTAGCGCATAAGAGGAATCACACAACAAACAACAGTTTATTTTATTTTAGCTCATATTGGCAACATCTTCAAAACACATAATAAATACTCTACATTTGACTCATACCGAATCGTGTACAGTTTTTAAGATGATATCTGAAAATATGAAGATTTTTAAACAAGTATGCTGCTAAAATTAACATATTGTAATCTTCAAACTACTTATTTAACGAGGATTTGAGGGTTCAACGATTTTAGTATTGCTCATATACAAAATTCAGTGTACTCGTAATACACGGAGTTGAAAACTAAAGCCTGACAAGTTATGTCATAAGTCTACAATAAAGCTACTGAACTTCGATTCATGAAACATAACCAACATTTGACTGTATACTTATTTTAAGTTATAGAATCAATCTCTTTTTATGAGCCCAATAATACAAAAACAATTTTTTTTGATAATATTAATCATAACTTTTTTTAAAAGTATTGTTTACTTAAAGAAGAATAGTTGTGGTATAATCAATGTGTAAGAAATGTTAAAGTTCTTGTAAAAGTTTTCGTACCTCCCTAATTTATTTTGAATTTAAATACTCATTTACACTTTATTCATTAATATATTCTTTATTTGATAAGTTACTTTTTTTAAAATACTTTTTTAAAACTTTAAAAAGGGTATTTTTTAGTAACAGTTTTTTTATACAAATATCAATATTCGTTTATTTATCATCATTTATGAATTAAAAAAATAAATAAATGGTTGTTAAAACGTTTTTTTCATTTTTTTAAAAACTTTTTAGCAGTTTTACATTTTTCTTGTTGTTTTTCCGTTGATACAAGTTTTTATGAATACATAAATTAATTTTTATTGCGTCATATTCTTTTACAATATTTTCATTCGTGACTCAAGTGATTTTTTGACTATTGACTTTTAAAGACATTTATTACAGACAGCGGGGTAAAATTTCAGAGAGGTGAGAGGAAAAGTAATGTGCAGCAACGCTGGCAATAATTTTGCTCATATGGAGATACTTTCAGACACACTTTTATGCTTGCTTGATCCCCTCTGTCCTTATTTGTTTATTAAATAACTTGCGGATCAAGCTAAAAATTAAATAGGTGTTAAAAAGTAATCTATTATTATACAACAAAAAGTGAAAGATTTCTACAGATAATATTTATTTATTTATTTATAGAATGAA
This sequence comes from Copidosoma floridanum, assembly GCF_000648655.2. The sequence goes on from NW_019379958.1 coordinate 545,543, forward strand.
CGGGCCTTGGGCCCAATCACAATAAATTAACAAAGTGTGTTGCCGAGCGCAGCACAAATGCAATTTTACGTGATTCTTCTATAAGGTTACATACAAGATAAAAGAAGTTAAAAAGCGAAAATAGTAGGACAAGTTTTGAGTTATTTTGAATTTTTTGCTAAATTTTTTAAAACTGATTCATTAAATATATTTAATGTTAAAGATATAACAATGAGTAAGTCTTACTGAAGTAACATATGAAAGGAAAGTAATTGCTTCAAATAATACGGCTAAGATTTATAGTAGTGTTGGAGTGCATAGAGCTATAGTGTATAAAAGAGATAAATTGTATGAAATGAGAAGTGAAGCTAAAATTACAGCTAAGATTACTGTAAATTTTATAAGTAATGAAAAGAATAATCATAAAATATTCTAATAGGTTACGTAAAAATGAATTGACTGAAAGATTGCCTGAAAAAAATTGAAAACCCGTGTGTGAAATGTGCTGTTTATTTTGAAAATAAGATTTATAATTTACCATTTAAAAACAACAAAGAGCAAAAGAGATTTTTAAAATTGTTTATAATAATTTACATGGCTCACACAATACTCCTAGTATAAATAGAGACAAATATTTGCTATTGTTTATTTATGATTAAAGTAAAATTGCTAAAGTTAATACAGTAAATTCAGAAGATTAAGTTTATGAATGTTTTGTTTTGTGCATTAAGGAGATGGAAAGCTTAACAGAAAAAAGAATAAAAAACCAAAGTGAATAATGGCAGAGGGTATTTAAACAAAAGAATTTTTTATAAAAGAACCTAAAAAAAGTTGTGTTCATGGCATAGACTGGTAGTTTCTCACTTCAACTTTTGTTGGGAATGGCAAGTCATTAAACATTTTAATTACCATCAAAGTCAGAAAATATTTAAAGTGAACGCTTAAAACTGCATTTCATAATTACAAAAAAAAATTCTTTTCGCCATCAAAAAGAGCAACAGATATAAATAATATCAGAAAAGATGTATTTATTGTTATGATATAAAATAGAAAAATTAAGAAAAAATTCTCCAAGTACTGCTTAATTCTTTTAAATTTAAAAGGAATAAAGAATAAAGAATAAAACTATAAAATCATGTATCGTCAAAAAATGAACAAACACATAATGTATGTTTCAAAAATTTACATGGTGAGTCTGATTATAGTTTAAACAAAGGAATGTGTAACACTTAATATATAAATTATATATATTAGTAATTATTAAAGTATACAAAATTTTCATTTCATTGAAGAAATATAGATGTCATTACAGATAGCAACCTATAAAAATATTTATCAAATAATATGTTATATTAATGATTGCTATTATTTTTTATTGATTTTCTAATTTTTTGTTGTATTTTACAGTCATTTATAAAAACTATTCTTAATAGGCTCTGGAATGCTGTTTTATCATTTAGTTATACAATATAGTCATTGGCATGGTAAAAAACCGCCTCAGATTCAATTGTGAAATCAATCACTTAAAATTACACTGCAAACGATATCTTATTTTACATGGCTTCCAAACCATCGAACTACAGTTAAAATACGCATATAAGGAAATAGATCATCAGTGATGCAAGTCAAGTAAGTAAAGGCCGAGACTTGAACCCAATGAACCACGCCAAACCACAAGATCTGCAGCCTCTGCCACTGTATCACCGTGGTCCGTAAAAACTCAATTTATATTTACTTAAAATTTCAAGTACTATTAGTCTTTTGTGTTATAAATGAAATTTGAAAATTGAAAAAGTAGTGATTAATTAGTAATTTATGTAAGATAAAAGGATTATTGTAACGAAATAAAACATAACAGAATTATTGAACTATGGTATTAGAGAAAGAGTAATAACTAATGAAAATTAAGAAATTCAGTATTATAAAAAATTTAGTAAAAAATGAAAATTGATTTTAGTGAATTATTTTAACTTTTATTTCAAGAAAAAATAGTGGAGGGTTGGGGGCGCAGCCCTACTAATAAAAATATCCATTTTTAGCGCATAAGAGGAATCACACAACAAACAACAGTTTATTTTATTTTAGCTCATATTGGCAACATCTTCAAAACACATAATAAATACTCTACATTTGACTCATACCGAATCGTGTACAGTTTTTAAGATGATATCTGAAAATATGAAGATTTTTAAACAAGTATGCTGCTAAAATTAACATATTGTAATCTTCAAACTACTTATTTAACGAGGATTTGAGGGTTCAACGATTTTAGTATTGCTCATATACAAAATTCAGTGTACTCGTAATACACGGAGTTGAAAACTAAAGCCTGACAAGTTATGTCATAAGTCTACAATAAAGCTACTGAACTTCGATTCATGAAACATAACCAACATTTGACTGTATACTTATTTTAAGTTATAGAATCAATCTCTTTTTATGAGCCCAATAATACAAAAACAATTTTTTTTGATAATATTAATCATAACTTTTTTTAAAAGTATTGTTTACTTAAAGAAGAATAGTTGTGGTATAATCAATGTGTAAGAAATGTTAAAGTTCTTGTAAAAGTTTTCGTACCTCAGACCCTACTATAAAATATACTTTTGCAAGTCACAAGTTGGATCTTCTAAAATTATTTTCGGTATTTCTTGTATAATATTCATAACTTATACGAAAAGACTTCATATAACATGTTAACAAAAAACATCGTGATTTTTCACTGTACATAAAAAAACAATTGGCAATTCATTTAATAATATATTCTATAACTTTAAAACTATTAATACATAAATATAGTTATGGTTTTTCTAAAAAACGACATGAGTATACAAAGGATAAAAATGTATGATTAAAGTAAATAAAATTATTTATTTGTTTTCTTTTCCCGCTTCACCTATGTAGTTGCAACAACTTTGTTAGTGATTACTACTAATTAAAACTAATAGTTTATATGATTAATTGGAACATGTCAAACTTGCCTACCCGTTTACTTTTGTTAAAGGTAGTTTTTAACAGGATTTCTTCACACATACAAAAATGGACCAATTGTGTCTCTTACATTCAAAAATAATTATATTTTATTTTGAATGTTGTAATACAAAATGCACTCACATGGTCAATCTCAGTTATATTTCTGTAGAAAAAAAATATAAAAAGTAATATTACTAACCTTTTAACTTCAACTTGTACTTTTTTAAATTTTTCTAATTGTTTTTTAGTATCTGGATCAAGTTGTTGAGATACATTTTTCATCCACAACAATGTTGCTCTATATTCTGTCCTACATTTTTCTGTTTGTAATACATTTTGAAGTGTATCGTAAATAGCTCGTTGACTAAATGTATCGATTTCCTCATAAAATCTTACCAAAGGTTCGTGTAGAAGCAATAATTGTTGAGCACAAAATACTATTGATTCACCAGTCGTCAGAATCATTTTTCCTGATTTGATGATAATTTTACCGTTTTCTATTAAGAATCTTCCTAACAGATTTTTTTCTTGGGAAAGATCTGAAAAAAAGTTTTACGATTATAATCTTAAAAGTGGTATCTTAACTTTTTTAAACATCTTCTTAATAAATATTTGTAATTGTGAGGTGATGGTTTAACATAGAAACATAAACTTTGAAGATCTTATTGTGCTACAAAATAAATACAATTTTGAAAATAACATTTTCACTTAATATGCATGTTGATCGAAACAAATCTTCTTATTATTTATTAATGATATGGAATTATTTTTCAGCATACTAAAATTTTTATATCATCTTTCACGAGCACTTTCTGATAGATTCAATCGAAAAAATACTGCTAGTTCAAAACAACTTTTCTGCCCTATAATTAGTTCAACATAAATTATGACTATGAAAATGTGAGGTAAGTGACGATAAGAGTGAAAATGAAGCTTTCATCTCATGCTACAGCTTATGTGTATGATAACTTCACAACGTGTTTCCAGTATCACAGATCACTGATGTATGGCGTACCAAAAATATAGAAACGGTAGTTTGATACAATAGTATACTTACATATAATACAATAAAATTTTAAGTACATACGTATTAATACATACATACATGAATTTATTTATTTATTTGCTGATTTTCAACATGACTGTTATAATTAATACTGTTTAACTATTTAAATTTAATACCACTAAATTTAATTGTGAAACTAAAAACTGTTTTATTCATAATGAAATGTTGCATCTAGACTAGACTTCATTAGCGTTGTTGTCTAAACTTGCATCATCGTTGACCTGCATTTTTTAGTCAGCAAATTTTGTTTGGTAGTGTTGTACCACTGTTACAGAATGCAGAATTGCAATTTAATGGCATAGTGATATAATTTTTGTATTTTTAAATAAAGTCACAAAAATTTTAAATGAAATCTTCATTCAAGATTAGCAGTTCTTCATTACCGAAAAATCTGTTGTGTCTTTAAAAATCTACATTTGCTTGTTAAGAGAAGCAAATATATAATATTAGTAATATTTATGACAAATTGACTTTTTCCATTCGTACTAAATCTCATTTTTCACACACTTGTCAGTATACACTAAAGATGTATATTTGAAAAAAAATGTACATTCAAATTCATAGTGTTTCATAAGAATATGAACGTTATCAAAGTTCTATCAGTTAACTTCAATCATGATTAAAACAAGAGGGTTAACCTTGCTTTAACTAAATCTTTAAGCAAATTTTTTAAAATTTAGGAAAAATTTTATGACAAGACAAGAGAAGTGTTAAAGTCTGCAGATAAGCAATAAAACGTTTAATAAAAAAAAAAAAAAATTTTTTTTTTAAATTTCCGTATGTTTTGCAGTTCAAAGTTGTGGAATTAAAAATTATGAGAGAAGACAAGAGCGGGAACTCATTCAAAACTTTATTGAATGAAACTAAACAAAATCTTCTATATTTTCGAATCAACACAGTAGAAAACAAATTAATCATCCGTAATCCCTCTTCCTAACAAAAACAGGAAAAATTAAATAGTTATGCTAAATCAAAATTTTCATTTCATTGATTTTCAATAGAATTGTAACATAACATGATATTACCATACCATGCCGTACACTAAAATTCAAAAATACTGTTATGATTTGTATGATTACTTTCAATTAATTTTTTGAACACGTGTATTTTCATCTTATCCAGTGTGTATGTCCTATCCAGTAAAAAAATCTTCCAAAATAACATTTTCTACTTCTGGATAATTTTCATGTTTAATTTGCATCAATGTCTATTTTTTAATTTTGCATCTTAATAAGCATTCGTATAATTGTCCGTTTGAGAAAAATTATCAAAATGATAAATAATTCCTATTATTTAAATTCGTACCAAATAATAACTGTTGAAACAGACAAATAAAAAACAATACTATAAGTACAACTAAAGTACCATTATCCAAATATGTTATTCACCTCTACATTTTTATAATGACTTAATTTTAATAAATAAGAGAATATATCAAGCTCTGAACATTCACATGTTGTACATTAATTTTACCGATTAAGAGATAGTATTGTTATGAGACCTGACTTGAGTGACTTTCCTCACCCCTCTCAAGATTTTAAAATCGCTTCTGAGGTTTCCTTGGAATAAAAAAAATATCAACACTGTATTATACCTTGTTATATAATTAAGTATTCTCTGCACCAATTATCGAAAAGAAATTTTATTNCCGATTAAGAGATAGTGCGCACAGCGCGCAGTATGTGGAGCCACTCTCACCCCACCCACACACACACACACACACACATATATATATATATACACATATACACTAGTAGGGCTCCACTCCCGGCACGCTACTCGCAAAAATCCTCCACTACTCTAATTTTAACAAAATGCCTTTCCATTTAATATATTAAATAGATACCTATGTAAAATTTGAATTTAGGATCTTTTTAACTGACAATTTTAGTTTAATGACCTTAAGAAAATGGGCAACTAAAGTGAATTTTTCATTTTACTCAACGATCCTACTACGCTACACCACATCACCAAAGTGCGTTTGCGTAGGTATAAAATTTTCAAATTTTGATCTTCATCCTACCCTTAATTTTCCAAAAAAAAAAATTTATGATTTTCTCAAAAATCTAACCACCGACCTTCTGCGCGCTAGCTAAGTATCCTATCCACTTAAGTATAAGCGACCCCTATAAAATGAATCTCTCCTTGTTCTAGTGTAGTTCTCAACTTATCTCTAATTTAGGTATTTATTTACTGTTTGATGATTAATTAGTCAAAAATAAATTATATTAAATAATAAACTACTTATTTAATTAACTATTTGTTTCTATAAAAAAATTTTATACAACGAAGTTTTTTATGTTACGTTACCCTTTGACGTATACGTATAATAAACGAATTACGTATAAACAATTGATGGTAAAACCAAATTCAGTTTCTTACAACTTTAATTTCAATACTACAAATTTTCAAACAATAAAAAACCATGATGAGATTGGTATATTTAAGTTTTTTATTTATCATTTTTTGACAACTTACACAGTCCATACAATTAAATTGTAGGAATGTAGTCTATCTTGTGGACACATTTCAAAAACACTACATCCTGTTAAAAAGATATAACACCTGAAAAATTAATACACTTACTTCTGCTAAGATTTCTTTGGGTAATGTGAAACTTTCAAAATTAACGAAACATTTTTTTTTTACCTATTATTTCATGAATGAACTGGTTGGACATCGTTCAAAGATATCAGAACACATAAGAAAATAACGTATAAAGCGTTCAAAGATATTGCAATTGCAATGGATTTAATAGATCATGATGAAAAAATATATGACATTTTTGAAGAACAATTGCTGTTATATTTAAATATCAATTAAGACAATTTTTTGTTTGGTTTTTAAATTCAGAAAACATGGAAGGTAATAAAATATAGAAAAAATATAAAGAATTTTTCTTGGAAGATATGTATGATAGTAAAAATAATTCTGCTCTTTCACACAATACCCAAATTTTAAAATCAGAAGATAAATCATTATAATGTTTTAATTTACTTTTACTAGAAAAAAATGAAGAAAAAAATGATCGAGATAACAAAATACGTTTCAGTAAAAAAATGTTTAACTCAATGTATACTTGTCTAAATATTGACCAGAATAAAATATTTTATATTATTTGCAAACGAAAAAATAGTATTTTCTTTCTCAATGAGCTGGGAGGGTCTGAAAAAACTTATTTGAATAAAACGTTAATTTATTATTTTATTTCTCGAAATGAAAAAAAATTCTTTCAATGGCATGGACTGGCATAGCATCAATTTTGCCCCCAAAAGGGATAACAAGTCATAGAACTTTTAGACTTCCTTCAGATCCTAATAATATACAGAGTGCCCTTCAATATAAGAAAATTCAGAAAAATTTATTTGATTATTTGGGATGAGGCTTCAATGATTATGAAAAAAAAGCATTGAAAATAGTAGACAGAACGTTAAGAGATTTGTGTGACAGTAAAAATATTTTGGAAATAAATTAATTATTTTAGGAGAAGAATGTTGTAAAATTATCTCAGTGATAAATAGTAGTAATTAAAGGATTATAATTGAACAAACAGAAGAATTATAATTCAAAACAATGGAGCAGAACGTAAATATGCTTGATGACCGGCTGATGGATACAGTCAAGTCGAAATTTTATTACTGTAATACTAAGTCTCTTAATGGGACTGTATAACAAAGAAAAAATATAATACCTTAACATAATAAGTTTTAATGCAAATTATTAAAAATCAGAAATCTCTATGAAGAGACTTAAGATCAAACCGATTATAATTGTGTGTGCTGAGTCGTGGATTCTTAAACATTACCAACACTATGTCATACAAGGGTGATAGAAATAATATAATTTTAGAAAAATTAACAAAGCTGATAAAGTAATAGTGTATGTTAAAAATGAGATGAATGAAAACACTAAAATAATTAAAATAAGAAAACTACAAATATTGCATACTCGAACCATGCTAAATAATGAAATCAATATAGATGTAACATCATTTTATAGATGCCATGATTTTGCATTCAATGAATTCAATTTGTGTATTAAAAAAAATTTTCACAAAAAATAAAAAATACTTAAAACTTTTTGATAATTGGAGATTTTAACATAAATATAGCAGGGTGCTATGTGATTAGTGATGATTTTTCGAATAATCTAGCGAAAAATGGATATTACTCAGATTTTATTGATACAACTAGACCAAACGATTCCAGTAGAAGTGGTTCATGTATTAATAATATTTTTATTAAGAATACTGATTTTAAAGCAAACACCTTCAAATGAGAACAACCAATGCCTGATCATTACTCTTTGTTCATGTAAATAAATGAATATCAAAAAATTATAGAAGATAGCCAGAAATTTCATTTTCATTATGATAAACTCAAAATAATAGCTCATAACTTAGATTGAAAGGATATAAAATCAATTCATGAACCAAATAGAGATGTGAATAAACTTATTGAGATAATACAGATAAGTACAAAAATTTTAAGAAATTAAATACAAATGGAAAAAAATAGTAGCGTCCCTAGGAAAAGCTAGATAACTTATTCAATAATTAAATCTTGTAAAAATAAAGGGACTTCATATAAGAAAATGAAAAATGATACCGAAAATAATCAACTTAAAATTGAATAAAAGAATTATGTTACAGTACTAAACAAAAATATAAAATAGGCTAAACTAAAATATCATAAAAAAACTATTAAAACAATTAGTAAAAATTCTGGAAAACTTTGGTACATTATAAATTCTAAAGTAAGTAAAAAATAAAGAAATTTATAATAAAGAAAGAAATCTAGTAAGTGAACAAATTGAAAAAGCTAATTGTTTTAACGAATACGTCTGGAACATATGTGTTAATTTAAGTGAACACATAGTAAAACTAATAACACTTAGTTCAAAAATTCCGAACAGCAAAAAAAACTCGATTTATTCAACTCCTACTATTTGTCTTACTTTTAGAGTTCAAAAATCATAAAGGAATTAAAAAATAAAAATGGTGGAATTGTAAAAATAAATACAAAAGTTCTTGAGTTACTATCTGAGAATATAAGTGATGTACTAGCGCACATTTTTAACATGTGCATTGATAAATCGATATGGCCTGATGCATTAAAAATTGCTGAGGTTATACCTGTATATAAGTCTGGAAATAAAAAAGAAATGTCAAACTATCTCCCTACATTGCTTATGTCTAACATAGCGAGAATATTTAAAAAAATAACTCACAACAGGTTTATAAATTTTATACTTCACAATAATATCATTGCTAAAAATCAATATTGTTTTATCAAAGGAAAAGGATCAAGTGATGCGCTTAATTATATAACTAAAATATCAAATGATAATTTTGATAAAAGTAGGAAAATTGCGATATCTTTTATAAATTTGGCAAAAGCTTTTGATACTATGAGTCATACCATGTTGCTAGACAAGCCGTATAACTGCGGTATAAGGGGTAATGCATTAGACTAAATCAAAAGCTATCTTGATAATGTCTTATGCTGACGATACTTTTTAACGAATTATTTTTTTTATCAATACATTTTTTTTGACAAAGTATTTCATCAAATAAATAAAGAGATATACATACATGTATGTGTTAAGTTGTTTTTAAAATTTGTACGTGAAATTAATATTATTAATCTAATTCAAAACAGAGGCAGAGAAGTTTTATGGTATCGTAGATTGATAATAAAATAAATTTTGAAGTAAAATAATATGCATACACATGTAATGTGCGACACAATAACAAAGAAAAAGACAGAGCTTCACCATAATTAGTAAGCGTCTGTGGGAGGTCTATTAGAAGGCTGTAGAGAGTTTGTGCACAGCGGATTGTATACAACTAAAAATACGTTGTATAGGTTCGTATAAATCTTTCCTTTATTCTATTGTGCTAAAACCATGAAAAAGTACCGATGTAGTCAGTACTGGTAATATAATTTAATGTATTCCATTGAGTCGAATTACATCATATGCGTAATACTATGAAATTCGATGAGTGGTACGCGTTTTTCTTGTATCATTATAGAAAGTGACTCTGCCATGTGAAATCCAGGTCCCACATGTACATTGAATATGTACTTTCATACATTTGTACACAATGAACCTTTTTTAAATTTTATTGAAAGCACGTTGTGAATTAAAATTATGTACTTGCGACGATTTTGAAGATATTTCAGTATAAAAATTGGCAACTTCCCCTTCACCTTTTACTTAAATTTTTTGCACTTAAACGAGAGCCATAAACTTGTAAATATACGTAAATGAATTCATATATATAATGTTTTCTTTTTTTTCTTAAAAGTCTTTATTAACTTTTCATTAAGAATCCCTCATAAACTTAATTACTACATACACGAATTGATATCTAGATTGTAAATATAAACTATTAGTCGACTAATGGCTTTTGCAAACCTTACAGTTACTTCATTAAGAAGGTTTGGGAGAAAAGCTCAAAATGTAGGATTGTGCTAAAAAAATGTATATTATATTCAAGCATATCAGGAGTGCACAATAATTTTTCAGATGGTATACAAGGTAACAAGGGTAGGTTGTCTGTTGATTGAAATAAGGGTATATTATAAATGTGGTAGAATAAAATAAATGTTTTTACAAATAACTGAGTACAAAAGGAAGATGCTGAACAAAAAAAATCAAGCCTTGCTAGGCATTTCTCAAAAATATAATTAATTACAGTCGTATAATTTCAACTTTGTAGAGTGCAAGCGGAGGTAATCGGTATAGGGGGTACATCTGCATGGGCCGAAGGGTCTCCCCGTTTCTCGTATCTCTGAATGATACTCCCAAACCTTCTTAAGGTTCATATTGATAATAAATTGTGCAATACATCTAAATACAAGACATTTAGTGATATACAGTCGAATACACACTTTTAATACAAAGATAATCAAGTCATTTCAACTAAAAAAGAAAATACTTTTAAAGTGTTTGCTGACATTCATAATAATGAGATTAATGAGCATGATAAGCACAGAGACATACCAAGAAATATATCTAAATATGACAATACAAGGAAAAATCAAAAAAAGTGCAAATAAATTTTAATAACATTTATCCAACTCAGGGTTACCTAACACGTGTAAGGTTAGAGTCGATGATGTTTATTTGGGAGAAGAAATACTCCTAATAAAACAAAAATGAAAAGTGTAATGTAATGAATACTGATAGTGAATGTAAGGAATTAGAATCCCGTGATGATTTTGAACGAATCAATACAAGTAATTAATTAACAAACACATGCCACCTAATTTTTTAAAGAACGCAAAAAAATATATAAATTAATAAGTAAATATACAGATAACTACATATAGTATGGTAAAATTAGCTTAAAATCTTATCGATATTTATAAAATTCTGACTAACTTGACCAAAAATATGGTAAAAGTTTAAATATACAATAACAAATTGGCATAGAATTTAACAAGTAGAGATGTCATCAAAAGCCCTCAAAAAATGGCAAAAATGGCCCAAACATGTTTTTCGCGTTTAGAATTCAACTAAAGAATCGTACAAAAACGAGTGTGTCGTAAAAAAGATGCGCAATTTTAATACGAACAAAGTGAGCCATGTTGAGTTTCAATCAATTGAGCCGTTTTTTTGCAAATCACAAAAAACTGCCATTTTGGGTTATTTTTTAAATACTTAATAACTCACGTTATACATAATGCGTGTACCAGGGATGATACGGAAGCACATACACGTCATCTGCATGCAATGCTGAAAACACAAATATCTCTCCATATGAAAGTTGCAAGCGTGCAAGCAAGCAAGATAGCATGCATGCACGGTTAAGTACTATACTGCATCAGCTCTAAAGTTTAAAAACTATGTTTTGATACATGGCAAGTTAAAAAATAATGTTTTACTCAGTGTTACTATAGACAGTGAATAATATTTAGTGTATTTTTACAGTTTATTACCATTATAAACCTTAAGGAGGTTTGGGAGTATCATTCAGAGATACCAGGAACGGGAGACCCTCTTTACCACGCACCTTCTCTTGCACTCAAAAAACTTAAGCATCTTTCTTTCTTTTGCACTAAGGTATCTGTAAAAAGGTTTTTTTATTCTTTAACATTAATAATATACTCATAGTTCAATTAACAGAAAACTTACTCTTGTTCTCTCATAAGAGATCGAGTTAACCCTGGGTTCTTCCTGTACCCTGCCTTAACCAAATGGGTTATATACCTTTTTTTAACTAGCTGGGTTCTTTATCTAGCTTTTCTTTGATGTCTTTTTGACCATGCCTTTACGGAAAGGTACTTTCTTATCCTAGCTAAAATCAGCCTGATTAAATACATATGAAGGGAGCTCAGATTTAGACCGTGTGATACCAGAAATCTGTATTATAGGTTAATGGGCTTGATTTTTTGTTTTTTTGCTCACGTTTGCTGAAAACTTTAATAAAGAGGGAACATTGGAAAGAAAAATTCAAATGCTTGCAAAATGTATGCAATTTAAGGCGTCAAAAAACAGACGAAGAACATTGATCAAGATTGGAATAGCAGCATCAAAATTGACAAACAAATAATCCATTGAGTGACGAATCAGCTTCTAATTATAACTCTGATATTGATTTCTTCCAGGTATTTGAGTAAGTATAATAATATGTATTTGTATTCATTGTGGCACATAAAAATGAGGAAATGTGGCTCCAGGGCTTTGTTGCTCTGCTGCTAAGGTTTTTTGATATAAAAAAAAAAAAAATTTTTTATTCGTTTCAAATCCATACAGCTTTACCACATAGCCCTTTAAATGTATTATAACGTGAGATGTGCAAATAAATGTTTTTTTAGGGCCATCAGTTATCCGATAACGTAAGAAATGCAAGGTACTTTGCAGCAAGATTTTTTTTTCTTTTACTTTTCCCATCTTATTATTCAACGAAAACCGTATGAATTCCAAAAAATGTTTATTTATCTAGTGCGAAGCCGAGACGGGAGCGCTAGATTGACTTAAAACATTAACTTACTAATTGCTTTGAACAGGTGGAAAAACATTATCGATGGTATGGACAGGCATATCCTCCATTTTACTTTTTAAAGAAATAGCAAGTCATAGGACTTTTAGATAATATATGGGATGGAGCTTCAAGGATTAAAGGAGCACTGGAAGTTGTCAGTCGTACGTTACGTAATTTATCTGATACTAATATACTGATTCGAGGTAAATTAATAGTTCTTGGTAGATTTTTGTCAAACTCATTTAATAGTTAGAAGTGAAAAGAAATTCAATCAAGACAATTAAGGGAACCAGATAGTATTCTTGCTTATGGTCTTTTTCTAAAATTTAAGTATTGAACATTAATATGCGAGTAATCAACAAAACATTTTTATCAATGCTGCTTATGAATGGAGGAGCAAAAATAAATTATTCTCAAATTCTAAAACAATGGAGATTAATAAAAGTTTGTTCAAAAATTTTCAATCAAGTTACTGATTTTTCAAAAAATTGTGTTCTTTTAACAACACATATTGATTTCTTATTTCTTTTAAGTAATAAAATTTAAAGGTCAATAAGCGGTAACATTGTAACTGATAATAGTGCAGACAAGGCAGCTTATAAAAATATTGATATTACTAATAATAATATNTCCCCGTAAATAGATCGATCACACAACCTCCTATTTACTGGATAGTTGCTTCACCACGTGAGCTATCAAGGAGCCGTAAATTCACTTGCACCTTAGGTTTAAATAAATTCCTATTCTTAATTTTTGAGCTGTTTCATCTCAAGCCTGATATTAATAAAAATATTAAAAATTATTCTAATGCTTGTTAATAGTGCTTGCTTAATGCATTGGAAATTTTAATATGACTTTAAGAGGTATACAAGCAATGTTGATACACTTATCGTCGTATGATTTAGTGCATATGTATATTTTTAGTAAAATAATGATTGAAAAACTATTCTCAAAACTATATGTGAATAAACTAATAGAATTTTTTTATGACGGTCCTGGTGGCTTAAAAAAAGCTTTTATACAAAACATTAATCTGTTTTGTCTATTCTCAAGGTAAAAAATAACCAGTCATATAATCTATTGTTTACTTTAAGGTTTTATCAGTATTGAAAACCTTTTTAACTTGACATCAGAAAAAAAAGGAGAAGATTTCATTGTTTGTAGTGAATATATTAATTTCTTTAAAAAAATATACGATATTATTATCACGACTATTAAAGGTTGGTCATTTGCAAAACACCATTGCCAAATTGTTACCTTCATCAGTCTTCTAAGTGTTCTGATATCTTAGATCTCCTCAACTTTTCACTGATAATCAAATATATTTATGAGTATGGCTCATATCGAATTATAAACTATCTTGGATTTATAATTTTGAACGGATACGTTTAGCAAATTGCTAAATCACAGAGTTGCTCAAACAAAGGTTTACAAAGAGGGAATAATGAATTTCCTATTAAATTGTTAATTAGAACGTTAGTAAAAAACTGTTAAAAAGTAGAGAGAAATAAGAACTTTTCGGAAATTTGCTATGGCTAATTTTGTTTGTCTTAAAATTAAACATCTTCTTTACGTAGATCTCTTTTTGTTCAAATTACGGCTTGTCCGGTGGAAGCAAACCACCTGCTTGAGCCAATTATTTGATCCGCTTGCTGACATTTATTTTGGTCCTTATGTAGTTACGTTTGTTGTTGGGCTCAAGGTCTATACAAAAAAGTTTTTTTGTTGCCAACTCTAGGTTCACTTTGAATAAGCGTGGTTCTCAAATTTTCTCACACAACTACCAGGAACCTTAAATTTTAGCGGATACTCAAAACACTTACTGAAAATCGTCCTTTACAAACTTATTCAAATAAATTGTTTTTATTTGTTGATACCATGGTTTTTTCATTTTCGTTGTGATTAGGAGACGTAGAATGCAGTATAAAATATTTGAAAAATTAGTTGAACTGTAAAAATCGACAACCCTTTTACAATAATATTTATGGAGAATACTATACAAACTAAACAAACGAGACTGCAGTCCTTTATTGCATGACAAAAGATTAACGAAACAATTTTTCATACAAGCTAACGTTATTACTAAAAATAATTACTTAAATTATTTAGGAAAAAAAGAATTAGGAATTTGATGTTTTTAAGGTTTCTGAGATGCAGTTATTAATAGTGCTTCACATCATTCAATAAAAAAAAAAAAAAAAAAAAAAAAAAAAAAAAAAAAAAAAAAAAAAAAAAAA